>WSYH01015690.1:0-13904 GCA_036426205.1 Ascaphus truei | reverse complement strand
ATATATGTGTGTATATATATATATATATATATATATAAAGAGAACTGTGTTAAATATGTCATCCTAATGAGAATTTAATGGAAAAGCATACCAGTGAAAGAAAAGCTTTGAATGTGTGCTTAATGCATTAAATTAACATCAACCTATGCAAATTTCAATCATTGCAACTCAAATTCATCATTGCCGCTGTGTATGGACTCCTCCTCCCTGACCCTTAATTACACTAAGCAATGATTTCCTCATTTTCATATTAATTGCTTGAGCTAGCAAAGATAATGGTTCCACTGAAATGAGAAGGAGGATGAATCACTGAAGTAGCGTAGTTATTTTGTTTGCTTAACAAATCTCATTTGGCCCACATAAAGAACAGACTTCATTTGACTTCCAATAATTGCTTATCATTAGGCACAGCAGTCCCAGTGAAGTATCTTCATTTATTTAAGTCTCATCTCATGATTGATGGTAAGATTAGTCACTTGAATATAGGTGGAACACACATTTTCTGGTTACTGGAAAGCTTTGTTATAATCCTTTAGAGTAATGGAACACACACTCAGTGACGTTAGAAAATCCTTTAAGGCAGGAGTTCTCAACTCTATTTCTCAAGATCCCCCAGCAGGTCAGGTTCTAAGAATATTCCAGCTTCAGCAACGGTGACTTGTGCTAAAGCTGGGATATCTGTAAAATTTGACCTTTAGTGTCTTGAGGACTTGAGTTGAGAACCCCCTGACTTTTCTACTTTCTAGATGATTATCAGGGTAAACTATGTGTTAAATAAACCCAAACAGTGCATCCAAACCCACAATATAGGCATATGTCTACAGAAAATGAAGCAACAACTTAATTACATAAGGCAGCAGTTCCTCTGTCCCAACTATTGTAACAAGTATATACAGTGAGTGAGTATCACATAAACTTGTTTGAAGAACAGCAATCTTATTGAATAAGTAGTGGTAGCCAATAGCACAGCTTATTTTCATGATGTATACACATTGTGGCAGAACTCAGTGTCTTTCTTGTTTGTAGGCAGAGTGGCTTGAACTGCAGGGCGTGCTCCAATTCAAACAGCAGTGCATGGAGAACAGGGAGAAGAGTCTCTTTGATAATGCGCCTCCTGCGTGAAACGAGTTAGAGTGTTTTTTTAATCATTTTGTGCCAATAAATAGAAGTTTTAACTGCTGTTACCTTGCCTGGCGGACTTTACTTCGGTGTGCACCGCCGTTTTGTTTCCTTTTCTACTTTCTAAACTTTCCTTGTGAAAAAATGAGAAGAGTATTGTTTTTTAAAGTTATTATTAAATGCCAATATTCTTTGTGCCTCATTGAAGTTAGAATATTGGAAGGTATTTAATACAAAAGGGAAAGGCAAGCAGGTTTAATACCCAGAGATACAGCATTGGATCCAAATACAGGGTTAGGTTTCAGGACAACTTTTTCAAGCTGTATTTACTTATCATGTTTCAGTAGATTAGAAAATAATCTACAATAAAATATATGTCAAAGCAATCAACCAGTCCAAAACTTAGAGAGCCTAGGAAAAGTACATGTAATTTGTGTAGGGATTTGTTCCATATTCATGAATCAAATGTTTTAGGTAACCTTGGTTACAGTTGGATGAATTGTTTGTCTCCAAGAGACAGCAAGGGAGCATCACAGAGCAACCAGTATGTTGGTAACAAGTAGTTTATAAGTCATTTACCCAAATGATTGTATCAGATGTTTTATTTATATTAATGCCCCTATCGCAAGGAATGCTAGATGCGCTGAATTGTATTTGGGCCAAATATCAAAATGCCTTACTGTTGCTATTTTTTGGAATGATCGAATTAAGTTTAATAGAACAATGCAAACGAGGCATTCCGAGACTGTTTGGAAACAATGTCACTTTCAATTATCACACAACAAAGGCATGAGCTTTGGGCATGAGTACTAGATTTGGGCGAAACCTGTGTACAATTTGTCGAACTTGGAGAATTTTGTAACATTCGTGACTAACAAGAAGGTTGTGTGTATATGTAACGTCACCAAGAAACACCAATCATAAATATCTTACTTAAAGACCATCTTGACATGAACATACAGTACATGAAAAATTTTGTGAAAAATGTTTGGGAAAATAGGCGAATACTTACTATTATGGGCAAATGTGCTAAATATTGTCAAATTTGCCAATATTTTAATAAAGAAAATATAAGTGTGCATTTTTTTGATCTTGCAGATAAACAAATTGCCTTGCATTAAATATTGAGGGAACTTTTATTAAAAGAAACATGCACAAATTAATCTGTATCACATCTCTGTCCATAATCTCTTTAGAAATTAGAAGAGACGATTGGAAACAAAACGCCCCATTTATTATGCACTGAATTAGCATTGTTTAGGGGAAAGCGGTATTTTTCTCATACAAAATGCTTTATTGTACAGATGTATGAAGCCTAAGGCTAGGTCCCCAGTGTGAGCTACTGCGCACGCTATGGCGTGTGCCCGGCGGGAACAAGATCCACCCCTCAATGGGGCCGGGCCCACTAGCTGCCTGCTCGCGCTTCTAGCAATCGCGATGTGCGACCACATTTTCTAAAGACAAGATTTTTGTCTTTTCTTGTGGCGATGGAGCGCTGGCCATGTCATGGCGGCGGTTCAGCCAATGAGGGTGAGCCAGCCACATGACATCATGGCCCCTGCCTTGCCCCCTCCCGTAGCAATCTTGTCTTTTCCTCTGACACGCAATCACAGATCGCGACTTGCCAAGGTGCATGCGCCGCAAGGCGCTCTGACCCCAGCATGCACATTGACTGGGGCCATAGCCCAAGTGTCCATGGTGCCACTGAAATGCTTGGTCACGTACCCAAGGTGGTCACAGCACCAAAGAATGAATGCTGCAGGCGATTCCATTCAGAATCATGGACCCCCCAAGAGCTTCATCGCGGCAGACACTGTCCGCAGCATCGTAGACACTTTGCTTATTTGACCGCGGTGCCAGGGAAAGAAAGTTTTGCTGCATCTGTATCTAATACTGTAATGTGGATTTTGTATGTAGTTTTCGTGTCAGAGAAGCATAATTGGCAGTAGGGAAAAATCTTTGTATTTGCTTCAAATGAGTGAACAATCAATTTTTCATCAAATGAAGTATGCAACTGTAATTGAATAATTAGGGACCTATTCTACAAATACAGAAATGACAGATAGGACCAGTTTCTGCTGTAATTTACCATTGAAATGAATGGTGAATTTCAGCCACAAATGGCCCGATCGCCCGCTTTGGCACATGTAGAACAAGCCTCGTTATCTGCTCTCAGGAATAAGGAATAAGTAGATAAATATATTCAGACTTGATTTTCTTTGCACCGTTTTAAAGTAGTTGTAAAACCTGTGAAACATGTGATATGTTATGTTGTGTAGGGTAGTTAATCATATCTGTGACTAGTTTATAGGCAAAACATGTACAGGTAGGAAGGCTTTGCAACTACCATATATTTTAAGAAATATCGTTGTATACAAGTATGATTTTCTATAGGAAACACTTGAGACAGAAATATTTAACACTGGTCTCTGACTAACTGACTAACCTTTTTATAGTATGTCACTGACAGAGTAAGCTAGTGTATTAGTGGTCAGCGAAAACCATTCTGGCTATAATAAAGCATGTTGACTTGATTCACAAACAAATACCCTTAGGGAGATTGCCCTTTCCTTTCTGTTGAAGGTTAAAGTCATCCATCGGGTTGCCATCTTTCCCACAAGGGATTTGCCTGTGATGGGGTAACCTGGCCATAAATAAAGGTATTATGCCCGGCTTGTTACCTCTAAACTCTGTTTCGGGTTTTAGAGTGTCAGCTTTTCAACCTGTGTATTGTACCTGCAATGAATGTATTGTATGTCAATAAAGAATTTATTTGTGTTTTACCTTTCCAGGAGTGCTAACCAGTGGAGATTCTCAGGCTATGAGTTTCAAGGAGGGGAGGGGGTTAGTTGTGGTGAGAGTGTTGTCTGATTGTGTCTAGGTAGCAGGGGTCCAGAGTTGCTGGTTACCCCAAAAATGTATCCAGGAATCAGGTCATATTCCCTTGAAAACAGTTATGCGACTCACCACCAGGTTTCCCTGCTTCAGCACAGACCAGAAAGGTAAAAAGGGGCATTGGGATTGGTATATCCCGGGTTCAGTCAAGGTTCCCTAAGTTAGTGAGGGTCCCCCAGTATATGCCCAGGTACCCCAGAATCAGTATAGAGGTTCTGGGGGGTTTGTCCAACGATATATTAAGTTGCGAGATGTTTTATGAAACCCAAGTCCAAGTTTCAGTAAAGGAAAGAGCTACAGCCCTGGGAGTGTTCCTAAGCATTTTTTGGTTCTAAAGAGAATTAGGTTTCCTTAAGGGAAGGAGCTACACATCTGAGATGGAAGCTAAGCATCTTTTCATTTCACTGTGGGACTTAGAAGAAAAATGGGAAATATTTTTTTATATTTCTTAAAATGTTCAATAGCCAATGTGGCTTTAAGGTTTACAGTCTAACTCAGGTTTAGGTGTATAAATAAAATAAAAGTATACTGTATAGTCCCATACTACCCCTCCTAGCCCAAAAGACTTAGACTAAGTAAAAAGTGTAAAAGTATATTTTTATTAAACTGAGATGTTTGTAAATGCATTATACTTATAAGCTGGGATTTTCAAAGATTGTTCTCTGATGGAGGCTAGTGGGCTGCCAATTTGTGGTGCCACTAAGTCTGCCCTAGGTCCGTACTTCAAAGTCGCAGATGCTGCAAGAGGTGTTAAAACCATTTGGACAGGATGGTTAGGTGGAGAACTTTCGTCCGGAAAACAATGTCAGCCATCGTGGCCAGCATTTGCCTTCCCAGACTTGGAGGCACCTAACCCAGCAGGTGGCTTCTGAATAACAAGTTGCTAGGGTGACAAACTCACGATGCCCTTGTTGCATTCAGAAGAACTGCTTGTAAGACAATCAGCCCTCTGATTGGCTGGTTGTAAAGTTCCCAGGCTCGGATTGGTTGTAGTATTTCATGAATGAATCTGAAATACTATAAGAAACCTAGCTGGATTTCAAAAGAGATTAAAAGACCAGGAAGACGACCAAAAGTAAGATGGGAGGATGAAGTCAGAAAATGTGTTGGAACAACACGGAGAGGAAAGGCTGTCCTATATATACAGTATATATATATATAAATAATATATATACTTTTTGTGTGTTTATACTGTATATATATACATATACAGTATAAACACACAAAAAGTAGCGATTTAGATAGAGATAAAGTGAATAACAGTGCAATTCTAAAGTGATAGTAAAATAGATTAATTTAGATTTTATAGATAATTCTATTCTAAAATTAATTATACATAACCATAAAGTGATATGTGAAAAACTGTCTTAAATCCAAAAGGATAAAGTCCAAATAATTCCACTTGATGAACTTCCAGAGAGGTAATATTTCCAGCAAACAGATCCGTGGAGCACTTTGCAGCTTCAAAAATAGTGGTATAGCCACCCACTGTTGAACATTAAAACAAACGACAAAAAGAATCGCAGGCTCCATAGCATGTAACTGTATAATAAAAAGGTACATTTAATAGAACAAGCAGTCCCAAGGAATTGCACTTACAGGATTTAAAAAAAACCCCACACACATGGGAGAGAAATCTCTATTGGGGAGTCATCAGCGGGGGTGGAGGAGTCCAGGAGATATAGGGTGCACCTGATTGGTTGAAGACCGCATACAGCTCCTGCCACGAGCTGGCGTCGCCCCACAGCGTCTCGCAATGCCTCTGTACTTTCCTTTCGCTTCAATCGGAATCTCAGTAATAGAAAGAGTAATGTCCCAGTCTTCCGGAAAGCCAAAGGAGAGCAAGTAGAAGTCCCAGTGGATATCCATGAAGGACACAGCATGCGATGACAGGAACAGGAGGCATAGAGTACTGGAGTAGTACTTTGCATGTGAATTATTTATTTCCATTAGAAAAAAGAACATAGTTTAAATTGGTTTGTCAAACTTAACCCTTCCTTCTGAATTGTATCTTCATTGACAGTAGAATTCACAGCTAAACTTTACTGTCACCAGTCATTCTCTTACATTTAATTCAAATGACATGTAGATTATATTGAAAGTAAATAACCTCCAGATTAACTTTAATGCCAATGTTACTGAAGACCGATAAGAACAAAATAACACATAAGTGCTACATTTTACATTAAACATTGCAATATATATGACTGGTTTGTACAGACTTCTTACAATTAGTTAACAAATAAGCTCTTATGAGGAACACCCAGATAAGTATTCTACTGTATGCTTATTGAGCCAATAAATAATTTGCTTTTGTAGTCCAAGTATTACAGTAATATTGTTAGCATTTTTAGGAAAAACAACTGTGCTGATATATGAAGATAACACATATTTCCCAAAAGGACTTATCTTAATACTTTTATCTTCATGTACAGTATGTGTCTCTAATGATTTAGTTATATAGATGTGCAAGGGTTTTTGTCCCTGCTGGCGCATTATAGTGTGATATCACTGCCATTAAATCCTATGGAAAATCTGAAATATTCTGCCTTTAAACGTGATATTCTGCATTATGAGTGAGTGCAATAACCCTGGCTACAAATGTATAAAAACAATTGTACTAAATGTCTGCTTGAACAGCTATTTACAGAAAATCACTACATCTGTCTGTAAATTGTTGCCGGAATAAAAATAAAATTACAGGAACACTGAAATAAGTTATCGTTTTTCTGTTAATGTCTTACTTTTTTAACTATTGCCAGAAGTACAAACCAATGATCTATTATTCACATTGTCCAGGACAAAATAAATATAGCAACTGTCTTGTGATTTTATTTGGTAAAGAACACCATTGATTTCAAGGAAGAAATCCAAAACGTAAAACGATGATCTTAAAGAGCACCGAAGTAAGATAACTCCTCATCAATAACCATTAACTGTGCACAGTACATACACCAGTCACATTTGTTGTTTATGAGTTTAAAACATTATAATTAAACTATGCTTCATTGAGTGCTCACCGCACTGAACCTTCTCTTCTCTTTAGTTAAGATTACCATTGGTAAAAACCCAGTACATGAATATCTGTAGCTTGTCAGATTTTCTAAATCTCTTAGGGCCTCATTCAGAGAAGGTTGATAAAAATTATCGCCAGGGCATTTAAAATGCCATTTTTTGGGGGGTTGCTATCACGGTATTCAGAAAGCCTCGATTACCTGTGATAGCAAAATTCCCAAAACGGGCGAGTTGCTGCCAGTGAGAGCATCGAGCCTCTGAAAAGGCCTAAACCGGCGATTCATTTCTGCTGCAGAGAGAGCGGCTCTGAGACAGTCGCCTCTCACAGCGGAAATGTCGCCCGAAAATTATTTATTTAAATATACATTTCTTTCATAGTGTAGATGTGCAGGGGGTCTCCGGCGCTGAACCGCGTTGGTTTTATGTCCGGGGACCCCCTGCTTCCCGAGATACAGGCACCTTTATGGGGTGCCGGTATCTCCTATGCAAAGAAATGTCCCGGTCACGTGACGTGGGACATTTCAATACAGAGGGATACCAGCACACCAAAAAGGGGCCTGTATCTTGGGAAGCAGGGGGTCCCCAGACATAAAACCAATGCGGTTCAGCTCCAGAGACCCCCTGCACATCTAAACTATGAAAGAAATGTATATTAAAAAACATTTTAATAAACATCAATACACGCACCCCCCCTCCTCCCAAACCCATACAGTACAGTAATGGGCAAAATAACTATTATCCAAATATGGATAATAGATTATTTGCCCACTATTAAACACTGCATTAGCATACATAAAGTAAATAAATACAGTTATACTTACCACAACAGCAGGAGCCTCTGTCCTCCGTAGCAGGAAGGCATACATACATAATAAAGACATTCTAATGGCCCCTAACCCCTTAATCACCTTAGCGGTTAGTAACCGCTATAGTCATTAAGGGGTTAACCCACCCTGACCCGATACAAACCCGGGAGGCCTAAGCACCCACCCCTGACTGACTATACCCACTGTGTACCCATTGAGTAGTATAGTGGTACATCATACCCATATAATAATAATATGGGCATGATAAGCCTCTATAGCACTCAATGGGCACCCTAATTACAATACATTAATACACAAGACACACAATAATAAAACATAACTAAACTCCAAAAAAACACACTTCACTAAATAAAAACAGTAGCCAGCTAATCCAATCAATACAAGCAATAACAACATCAACAATGAATTAATTAAACCATTAACCAATCAAAACAATTAATTCCTAAACCAACTCAAAATGAATAGTAACACTAACCAATCAAAACAATTAATTACTACAACATTAATGAATTTAAACATTAAAATACAAAGAAATACATTCAAACAGTATCTGAAATAACCATATAACGCATTAGCTAACATAATACAACATTAACTAAAAACGAACACCAATCGCAAACATTTTATTAGCATTAAGCAGGAAAAAAACAAACAATGACATCCACATAAGAAACTGAAATTACAAAAACCAACAGCAATACCAAACCAGAAATGCCCCCCAAATATTGTCATAATAATGTATTAATCTGTACCCTAAAGTGGTACAGATTAATATATTATCAGTCAATGTGCCTCTCCCCAAAAATAAAAAACATATCCAATGAATAAACCTGTAAAAAGAGACATTTACAAACATTCAATATGTAGCCCTGTGTAATTTTGGGGTTACATGCCTCTCTCCTCCTGTGCAGTAAATCCTGTTAAGAGGGCAGGTTTGCCAGGAGTAATCATGAGGTTTGCCCTCAACCCCTAGTGAGGTGTAATATGTAGCAAAGGAAGTGACAGCATGCTCTGTGTCCACGTACAGTGACATATGGGTGGTGCCTCCTGGAGCTATATAATACGCATCACTTCCTAACGTTAGTGGGTTCTGTCTGTGTCTGTTCACTGTGTCAGTTGCAGTGTGTGACTGTCTGACCCAACACAGTGGCAGGGCTCTGGCAAGGATTGTGGCCCTCCCTTAGGGGAGAGGTGAGCAGACTATTCCCCTTACTCTACAAGAGAGTAAGGGAAGAGCAAGGACAGCTTCTAGGGCCCTGACTAGGAGTGGTGTCCAGGGACTTCCTTGAGGTGGGCAACCTTGAACATGTGCGGCTAAAGACCGGCCGCTATGAAGAGCAGTCTGCCATGGAAGATATCAATAAAGATAGCCATGATTGAAAGAACCTTCTTGCCTGAGACTGGAGTCATTCATGGAGAAGCTGCACCAATGGGTTCTCTTCCAGAAACTCCTCCCTGCTGTCATGGGGACCTGGAAGAGATGGAGGCGCTGTACCAAAAGTGAGTAGATCTCAGAACTACCTCACGAGCCAGTCCGGGTGAATTCCCCAATACCATCAAGCGGGAGACTCAGGAGTCCTGTAAGCCAGCAGGTGCACCACACATCATGACATGTAACAGGGGACAGTATCCTCACATAGGGGCCAATATGAGATTGGGTGGGGGTCGAACCGTTACATTTTTGGAGGAGCTGCTGAGAGAATCAAGACAGGCTTTAGCTAGGCTAGCTGAGAAAAAGGATATGTATGCTACCAGTAATGTGCTGCGGAATGGATGGGAGCCTAGGGGTAGTCAGGGGAAGATGGCTACTCGCAAAGCACACCCTAGGGCCTGGAATGGAGTAAGGTAGATCTGGAGACAGGGCTATTGCTGTTCTAGTCACCTTGAGGCAGCTAGTCGTAGGACGCCATGCTCATGGGGTAGCCTGGTTAACGCGGGTCAGGAACTCCTGGGAGGATGTGCGCTACATGTAGCCAACAGTAGGCGATGCCCTAAGTACTGCATGGAGAAGCCAGAGTACTCTAGCCAGTAACCAGACTACTAACCACAGCGCATATACTGGAGGAAATCGTGTACAGCATACACTGGCGACACACTTAATCGCAGTGCGGCCAGATCCGCAAGCCGGGAGATTTCCCTGCTTGCTAGTGGCCGCCCCTCGGCGTGCCGCGCGTCACCGACGCGCGGTCACGCGTATTCGGGAGCCTGCGCCCCCTGCACGCGCATCCAGGGCTCCCCGAGGGAGCCCTGGTGTCCCGCGATGTGGGGGACGGCGGCAGGGGGTTCCGGGGGACCCGGCGGACCCGGCAGCGGTAGGGAGAGCGCCCCGATCGGAGGGCGCTCTTCCGCTGCTTCGGCGCGCGCCCGTCACCCTCCGGCGAGCGCCAGGCTACTGCTGCGGCCAAGAACGGGCAAATGCTCGAATAAACTTGGCCGCAGCAGTACACAGAGAGAGTTAGCCTAGCCTGAGGTAGTGCATACATCTGAGACACATGAGATACATGTAGAGGTGCACTGGCATACTTTATTGCATCGGAATGGCGACTGCCAAGCAGAGGAGTACCATGTGCGATTGCAAAAAGAAAGTAAAGATGGCGGCAAGTGATGATGTCCCGCGCGGTGCGGAGAGTCCAAAGAGGCGGTTCGCGCCAGAGAGGGGGAGCGCACGTGATGTGTGTACCACGGAGGTACAAAATTCAGAAATGACTTTTGCCAGTTTGCTGTGGAGTGGCGCGAAAGCTGTAGCCGCGCCTTTATTGTCCTGTCTAAATTACCGGGGTGCAACCCTGGAGGATATCTGTGAGGACATTGTGATTACGTGTGAGAATGTAGAGAGAGTATCTGATTGCCAGGCGGTGATCACTACCCAAGTTACCACTGCTGCTAATGTGGATTGCAGAGTGATCCAAAATGGTGGCTCCCGCTTCCCTGGGAGACCACGTGGGCTGTGTGCTGAAAGTAATTTTGCAAAAACCTGGCCGGGAAAGGCGCGAAAGAGAGAACCCCACCCTGATCGGGGAAGTGGCGCGAAAGCCGTGGCCGCGCCCTCTTGGATAGTGACAGGCTCAGAGCCGATTCTGGGTCATAATGTGAAGCTGTGGGACCCTCCTCTAATCTCCACCAGAGGGAGGGGTCCTTGCATCTGCCAATGGAAGACGGAACTGACTGAGGGAGGAGCTGGATGTGCGCTTCCTGTCCCTCAGTTGCGAAGAGCTGGTGAGCAAGAGAGACTGCTGTGCCATGTGTCTCCCTTACCCAGCACAACTACTAACTGAGTCATGGCGGACGTCGACATACACCCCTACCAACTGCCAGGAGGCTTAATGGTAGTAAAGATGGGTGGGAGAGAAATACTGCAGTGCTTGTGTATGCAGTGCAGGCTACCGGGCGGAGAAGCCAGCACCACTGTGAGATGCCCTCAATGTGGCATCCATTACTTGTGGGCCGTGGAGCTGTTCGTGCCTGGCCACGCCGCGGAGGCGGGAGGAGATACAGCCATGCTGACGGCTGGAGCCTCGTCAAGAATTAAGAGATAGGAGGTCGATCCGGAGAATGGTGATCGCTATTAATGACGGTACCTAAAAAGGATGTCGCTGAGACCTGCTACCACAGCGAGAACCCGGAACCTCGCTGTCGGTCCCCTGCGGAGGTACCCTTACCGTCATCGGCGTCCGCCTTGTTGGACGATGAGAGTGGAAGCCGTACGTCGGTGGTGATGCGCCTATCGGCGGGCCACTACAGCGGTGCTGAAAGTAAAGAGAAGCTACTCACCAGTGGTCTCGAGGAGATGAGTATCGAGATTCCCCGACAGCATGTGCTGGTGCGGCCGGAGCAGCGGAAGAGTCCCACGGCCGTGGCGACTCCCAGCGTGTCGGGAGAAGAGGACCTCATCGCAAGCCAGCGGAGTGGTGAGATACCCTCTTACCTCCCACAGGCTCCGATGGAGGCGGCCAAGGAGAAAGGCCCGACCAAGGCCCAAGCGGAGCTGAGGAGCGACCTAGAGTATCCGGCGCTGGATGTCGAAATGGAGGAGGAAGTTCCGGTGGGGGACCCCACCCAAGATGGCATGTCTTCCCGTGAGAATGATGACGTCAGTTCCGGTAGCCACAGCGGAGCTGACCGGAAGCAGCCGTCGCCACCGATGATCAGCACCAGTCTGTCCCAGGAGGACATTGACAGATACCGGCGAGCAGTGAAGAGTCGGGGCAGCAAGAAGCCTGATAAGCCTGATCTGCCCAATGTTGCCACGGGGCGCGGCATAGCCAAGCTGCGGATCAGGATCCCACAACGTAAGAACACTTCCCCTTTCACTTTGCCCAAGGCCACTGCCCCTGTCCCTGCCCCTGTCACGTCTCCCTCGGGGTCCCGATCGAGCCAAGGGTGGTCTGGGAAGTCATGGGACACATCGGAGGAATGGCCTGTGTCGGCCATGGACTGGGGGAATGTTTTACATCCGAAGAGGAGTTGGGGAGGGAAGTAATACCTGCTGTGACATCCCCGAAATTGAACCCCACTACCTATACACATATTGTAAGGGGAAGGCCTAAACATTATGGGACAGCCACACGTTCAAACACGACTTCAGGTGTCTCCTCTGGGGGAGAGACTGAGGTGTCTGAGGCTGCAGTGCCAGTGAAGGAGCAGTCATTGGAGCATAGTACCAAGTGGTGAGGTCCATTGTATGAAGGGTATTCGGAGTGGTTAGACCACACCAGATTTGTATTAATGCGTGGATATATAGTTGACCACTGGTGGAATGTGGGCGAACACTCAGCTGAGGAACGGCAGGAAGAATTAGTAAGACGGTGGTATGAGATACAGAAGGGAATTGTCACCCCAAAGGGATCATCTATCCTTTATGATGTCATTGCCCATGAAGAGCCTCTGTCTTGGGTCCTGCCAGGCAAAGCAGGGAATAAGAAATTGATAAGGATCAGCAGGGCTGAGAGGGCCATAGTAGCGCGCTATAAGCAGTCACATGGGTTGGAATATCCTTATGTTCCTGAACCTCTAATGCAAGAGATAGCGGACAATAGAAGTACCTGGCTAAGGGAAGCCATGGAGGACTACCTCAAGTCCAAGTCTAGCTATTCTGAGCATAGAACAGTCTAGAACAGTGGTTACCAATCTGTGCGCCGCAGCGCCCTAGTGCGCCGTGCCTTGCCTAGAGGGGCGCCACGATTATCCTCCCCACCATCCCTCTGATCATCCCTCCCCACTATCCCTCTGATCATCCCTCCCCACATCCCTCCCCACCATCCCTCCGATCATCCCTCCCCACCATCCCTCCGATCATCCCTCCGATCATCCCTCCCCACCATCACTCCTTCATGCATGCCAGCCGGGCCGCAGGGGATTGGCTGCAGGTCAGAGGAAGCCGGGGTTGGGGCTTCTGCTTTTTGCAAAGCACACAGTGAGTGTGTGTGTCTGCCTTCCTGCTCCTTGCTCCTCTGTCTGCGCGGTGTCCCGTCCCCTTCTGCCCTGGGTGATAGGAGAAGGTAGGGGGGTGATTGGGGGAGGGGGGATGGAGAGTTGTACATTTGCCTGTCCAGTGACTGTGTGCAGAGAGCTGCCTGCCCGGATCTCCTGCCTTTCCTCTCCCTCCCCCAGTCACTCACATCCGTCACTGCCTCTGCTCTCAACTGCTCTCCAATGTGTGTATCTGTGTGTGTGTGTGTGTATGTATTTATTTGTGTGTGTGTATTTATTTGTGTGTGTGTGTGTGTATTTATTTGTGTGTGTGTGTGTGTATTTATTTGTGTGTGTGTATTTATTTTTGTGTGTGTGTGTGTATTTATTTGTGTGTGTGTATTTATTTGTGTGTGTGTGTGTGTGTATTTATTTGTGTGTGTGTATTTATTTGTGTGTGTGTGTGTGTGTGTGTATTTATTTGTGTGTGTGTGTATGTATTTGTGTGTGTGTGTGTGTGTATTTATTTGTGTGTGTGTGTATTTATTTGCGTGTGTGTGTGTGTGTTTATTTGTGTGTTTGTGTGTGTGTGTATTTATTTGTGTGTGTGTGTGTGTGTTTATTTGTGTGTCTGTGTGT
>WSYH01015689.1:0-13910 GCA_036426205.1 Ascaphus truei | reverse complement strand
AGATTATTCCTCAGTTTATTAAAATCTGCCTTTCTAAAATGTAAAGTCTTTTTGGAACCCATATACAGTAATATGGTTTTTAATACTTTATTTAAAATGAGACTATGTTATGATCACTGTTTCCCAAATGTTCCCGGACTTGAATATTTGTTATTAATTCTACTTTACATTGTTTGGAATAACCAAATCCAGTATTGCCCTTCTCCCGATTCGTTACTCAATAATTTGGGTCATGTAATTGTCTTTAAGCACCCCCAAAAAAACTGTTCCCTTTTGTTGTAATGCTAATCTCATTGCCCCAGTCTATGTCTGGATAATTAAAATCGCCCATTTTGCAAACATGACCTAGTGTTGATGCCTTCTCCATCTGCAAAAGTATTTTGACTTCCTCTATCTCACAGATATTTGGTGGTTTATAGCATATCCCTACAAACATTTTCTGTATACTTTTACCTCCACTGCTAATTTCTATCCACAAGGTCTCTACATTTTCATAATTCCCTTCATAAACATCTTCCCTTATAATAGGTTTTAGATCCGGTTTAACATATAGACATACTCCACCTCATCTTCTATTTGCTCGATCCTTCCGAAAAGGAAATAACCTTCTAAATTAACTGCCCAGTCATGAGTTTCATCCCACCATGTTTCAGTAATGCCTATAATATCATACGGCTCCCTTGTAGCTATTAATTCAAGCTCACCCACTAGTAGGTGAGGGCATTTTTTGTGGTTAATGAGGATGACCATGTGGGAGATGAAGATAATTCCTGACCTTCTTCTGAGAGGTATTTCAAGTCATAAAACTCAGAAGCAAATGTGCCATAAGTGTCCTGGTGCTTCTCATCCAGAGCTGGATCCCCATGGTCTGTGCGGCTGCCACGAGCAGTGCTTTCATCAGTAGGGCTGGCACTGGTGGCACCTACAAAGAATAGCCAAGTTCCCAAACGCAGGCACTGCAGAATCATGGCACTGAGCTAAAAGAAAAAAAAAAGATAGATATAGGGAGTGGATATAGCAAGAAGGTGTGTGAGAGGGATATAAGGAAAAGAGAATATTGTGGTCTTTCACTGGGAATTTGAGTGGTTAAGGCTTTTCGGAATCTCCTATCGGTTGATTCCCAAAACCTTGCTCAATCCCTCACAAAAAGACACAAGATCCTAGATTCACAAAGTTTTGTTACATTAGGACACTTAACATGACATTGCCTAAAACAGGAAGGGACGTTATTGTCCCTGAGTTAATGCCTTATTCACAATGCTAATTTTATGTAAAAACAACATCCGTAACCAAGTTTATTATAATAGGGTTAAAATCACGTTATTTTAGGATAACTACATTATTTCAATCATTTGCACATATTTTACATATTTCAATTAGCATATTTTCCAGGTGTCTCAGACGTGTTCACAGGAATGTAAATTAATACCTGTAAATTAATCTATTAAAAAAAAAGTGTATGCCAATGGTCTCTCTCTTGAGTTGGGAAACACATACTTATAAGGGGAGTGGAGGCAACAAGCCTGGGGTTTCCCATGTTAGCCAATTATTTTCTCATATACTAACTCTCTGCTGATCTCCTGGTTTGTACTCAATGGTACAATGAGATGGGTAGATCTTGAGTGAGCAGGTTCGACAAGCTGCCCTAGACTCCAAAATTTGGTTACTCTAAAATCCCATTAACTCTACACTTACTCAACTATTGCTCATTCTCACCAGGTTTGGGACAAGGCCAAACTGAATAGGAACCCAACAACTTTCCGCTCTCCACTTTATTCCAATCCACCTTTCCCTTCATGCATGAGATTCTTCATATTCCCTTCGTAGGAAGAGCTAAGTATTAACTTCCTCAAAAAGTTACTTTAACAGGCTCTGTTTTTAAGCATCCACCAAATTAGCCAACGGTCCCTGGCAGTCTAGAGAGTTCCTCCCCTATCTCCAGCTTAGACACTACACACTATCACTTCCACTGAACCTCACAACTTGCAAAACTAATAATATTGAGAAAACCTCATTACAAAAATCTATGTAAAAGTGCTATATATTTTCTTTATAAACAGGTCTTCCCTACCTCTAACACTAAAGATAAGCATACAGTATGTGATATTGGCAGTGACCTTTAACTTGATTTGGATTCAGGGGATTGGCAGGAGCTATGATCAAGGGAATCTAAAAAGCTTCTATCTGTACAGAGCTTAACTAAAATGTTTATAGTAACAGGGACTTATCACTGCTTAAGTAAAACTGCCTCTAAATACTCTGAGGAATCCAGCAGGGGTCTGGTTAATTGCAGCCAGTCAATTAACCAGGCTCCACCTGGCTAATCAGAACACTGGAAAGGCCTCTTGTGGGAAACTGCCAAGAGGCACTCCTTTACACACAAGGTGTTGACCCAAGAGAGCAGAGAAGCCTGCACAAAGACTCCTTAGCACATAACTGTGCTGACAAATGAGAACAAAGACAGAGGATTGCCACAAGCAGAGACAGCCCTGTCTACAAGGAACCAGCCTTCCAACCCTGCAGAGGAATTAAAGCTGCTGTTGCAGTATCCAGAAGGGATTGCTTGGGCTCTCTTGGGGCGGTATTCCCCAACCACAAATAAGAACTTTTATATTTTCATGCCCGATGTTTGCATAATATTAGGCCTCCTGGGTGGGTAGTGGGAGGCGTTAATTCCTTAATTACCATAGTGGTTACTACTGCTAAGGTAATAAATGTGTTAACACCCTGGGGCAACTACACCCTTCACCCACCCCCTCTACCACCAACAACCCCCGACCCCACCATAACCAGAAATGGGCAAAAGTCCTATTAGCCAAATATTGCTAATAGTGCTTTAGCCTATTCAAATATACAGTACTGCACATTACAATAAAAAAAATACAAATTACAATACATTTAAAACAAAACACTAGTCATTTTATCCATTGATTGTTACTGTGGTTATCTATGCCCTCAATGGGGGGGGGGACAACGACGACATATAGGGTGCCCATTGATTGCCAATGTGGCTATTAACCTCCCCCTCTATCCCCAACAGATCTGGTTAATAGCACTTTTCCCATTCAAAAACAACCAATAGCCAGCCACACTATAGTAAATAAAAGTAGTACTTACTCCTGCCAGGATGAAGGCCATCTTCATCCTCCTTTTCAGTGGCACCAACATTAAACACACTAGTTACTGGCAAGTAACCCCTTAATTACCTTAACGGGTAGTAACTGCTATAGTCATTATGGAGTTTACCCCTTCCACTACCCAGCCAAGAGGCCCAACCACTCTCCCCGGGGCAACTACCCCTATCCCCCAACCCCTCAACTCACATCACCACACATACACAAATGGGCAATAGCCCTATTAGCCAAATATGACAAATAGAACTTTTACTCATTTGTTTTGCCAAACCCCCCCACCCCCCAAAAAATCCACAATTAAATAAAATACACATTGCAATACAATAAACCCATTGATTGGCCGTCTGTGCCCCCATTGAGGGTGTTATATGGTGTTATTTTGTCAGTATGTTACTTGGGTTAGCATTAGCAACTATCCTTGCCTCTATGATACTATATACCATTTTTGCCACCCCTTTTTGATAGATAGTAGCTCTTTTTATGTTTAGTGTACAATGTATTTAGGATTTATGTTTGTTCGACCGTTTACTTCTCCGATAGGGACACATCCTATACCTATCCTATTATTTTATTAGGTATTTTTTAGTAAAGGTTTTAATTTGTATCCATTATCCCTATTACTCTCCAAAGAGTGCTAGTTTAAAAAGGGTCCCTTCCCTCTACAGTAATTATCTACAGTACTCCTATATTATCCCTTTATGCACCCTTACCTATGCTGAATAGGCAAGAGCATTGATCCCCCCTATCACTGCATCGTCACCTTCTAATTTCTTCACAAGTTGGATGCCCAGGCCTGTATTATTTCACGTAATTTCCAAATCTTCTAAGCAGTGCTAGTCCATAAAACACATTCTGTGCCAGGAGACATGTTACAGTATGTTCCACTCAGTGATTCATGGAATAGTACCTCTTAGTTAATATGCATACAGTACAACTTCTAAATCTTTGCATCAGTCGCAACTGCAGATCTCACAGGTAAGTTGTGCTTCTTACAATACAAATGAAAGAGAACTACCTTTTTGGTAATGTTGTTTAAATAACTATTACATAATAAGAATATCAGTTAGATCCAATAATTGTTGGGGCTCTATTGACAAACTATGCAGTTTTTCTATTTGAGCAAGAGCATTTATATCTTTGTGGTTAAGCTGTTAAATGTGTTTTCTACATATACATTAATTACAAGCTATATTAGAAACAATAGAAAGCACACTGGCCCCAGCACATAAACAAAAAAGAATCCAAATTATTTTGCGCAGCAACTACAGTTGATTTTATACGTTATATAATCTAGGAATATTATTCACAAAGCCATACACAATTAGATGAATGCAGAAAGATCTAAATAACGGGTTCTTGCTCGGGTCCCTTTTATAATTTGCCTTACTATGGCTCTAAATGATTGGCCTCTTGTTACAATGCATCCCTTGCACTCCCACCTGTTCTCCATGGTTTCACTCTATGATGATGGTGCTGAAACAGCTCCTCTGCTGCAGCACATCCCCCACCCTGAAGGGATATCAAGCAGCAGCAGTCAGCTCTGAACAAGCGTCTCTTTGCACCAAAGTCGCCCTTCTTACCTTCCTCTAAAGGTGATCACACTGAATCCCCTCAGTTATTGTGATGCTGCCTGTGATTACATAAAGAATCCAGTCTCCTTATGCAGGCCTCTGTATGGATCAACACGCCCACAGTGCTCAGCCTGAGCTAGATGCATGGTCTTAAAGGGGCATTGTCAATTTCTCCATTAAAGGGGCAATGCATATCTCAGCTCCACTGTATGCTGAGACGTCATAATTATAGTACCACTATCACTTAAAATTTATTTATATAGATCTTTTCTCCCATGGGGCCTGAACGCGCTTCACAATGTAAAGAGGAAAACAAAATAACTCCATGGATAGTAAACACAGATTAAAGTGTTTTATTCTCTTTAAGAGCTTTATCGTTGCGCAACTTTACTGCTTTTATACAGATTTCTATGGATGGCATGGTAATATAAATAGACCTGGTATATGCGTAGTGCTATAGACTTCACAGCCGTATTGTAAATGAATAAATAAATGTAACGGGTGTTCCCTATGAATACCGCCGCTACTACTTGCTGTGCAACCTGTGTGGCTCTCAGGAGCCTAAGCCTCCGCTTGGGGAACCTTGGGGTACATACATATCATACATCTCTAGGTACAACGCCTCCACCTGGGAGGGATCCCAACGGAGTGGGAGGAGGCCCTCACAGGAAACAACCACACAACGCTACCGAATATAAAACAGGACTGGCTTTATTGCATGGAAACACACATATCACGTAACATCATAACATCATAACAGCATAACAGCATAACCTCATCATGCGCCACGGCGGGCGCTAACCACAATGGGTGTCACGGCGGACACTAACCACACTAGGCGTCACGGCGGACGCATTAGATGAATGCAGAAAGAAGATCTAAAATAACGGGTTCTTGCTCGGGTACCTTTTATAATTTGCCTTTACTATGGCTCTAAATGATGGCCTCTTGTACAATGCATCCCTTGCATATCCACCGTTCTCCATGTTTCACTCTATGATGATTGGTGCTGAAACAGCTCTCTGCAGCAATCCCCCACCTGAAGGGATATCAAGCAGCAGAGTCAGCTCTGAACAAGCGTCTCGTTGCACCAAAGTCGCCCTTCTTACCTTCCTCTAAAGGTGATCAACTGAATAATCAGTTATTGTGATGCTGCCTGTGGATTACATAAAGAATCCAGCTCCTTATGCAGGCCTGTGTATGGATCAACACGCCCACAGTGCTCAGCCCTGAGCTAGATGCATGTCTTTAAAGGGGCATTGTCAATTTCTCCATTAAAGGGGCAATGCATATCTCAGCTACCACTGTATGGTGAGACGTCATAATTTATAGTACCACACTATCACTTAAAATTTATTTATATAGATCTTTTCTCCCATGGCGGCTGAACGAGCTTCACATGTAAAGAGGAAAACAAAATAACTCCATGGATAGTAAACACAGATTAAAGTGTTTTATTTCTCTTAAGAGCTTATGTTGCGCAACGTTTATGCTTTTAATTACAGTTTCTATGGATGGCCATGGTAAATAAAAATAGACCTTCCGTATATGCGTAGCCTGCTATAGACTTCACAGCCGTATTGTAAATGAATAAATTAAATGTAACGGTGTGTTCCCTATGAATACCGCCGCTACTACTGTTGTTGCAACCTGTGGTGGCTCTTCAGGAGCCTAAGCCTCGCTTGGGGACACTTGGTGGTAACATACATAAATACATCTCTAGGTACAACGCCCTCCACCTGGGAGGGATCCCAACGAGAGTGGGAGGAGGCCCTCACAGGAAACAACCACACAAACGCTACCGAATACTAAACAGGAATGGCTTTATTGCATGCGAAACACACATATCCACGTAAAATCATAACATAAACAGCATAACAGCACCATAACCTCATCATGCAGCCACGCGCGGGGCGCTAACCACAATGGGTTGTTCACGGCGGACCACTAACCACACTAGGCGTCACGGCGGACGCTACCACCTTAGGCGTCACAGCGGACGCTATCACTACCTCTAGGCCGTCCGGCGGACAGCTACCACACCCACAATGTGACCCACCCACCCGTGTCCAGTAACCCCACCCCAATGGTCTGGTGCTCCCGAAGTCAAATATCACTGTACATGTGATTGTGTGACTGCGCAGCCACTTATGTTGGGTGTAGGCCTGGTTGGTGCACGTGAGTTGCAGGTTACCGCCGGGACTCAAGCCACGGGTTACCGCGATTAAATCCGTACGATCCGACGTGCTCCGTCCACACGCGTGGGTTGAATGTCCAGCGGAAACAATGTCACTCCTGGGTCGCAGGGTCTTGGTGGTGTCCTGAGCCCAGAACCACCTCACGGGCCGCACGGCGTCAACACTGTGTCCCTGTCTATTCAACAATAAATGGGGCAGTGTCCCTATCTAGGGCCTGCCCTAAGACTCCACAAGCTACTAGATGACTCAGGACCTAACTGGGCACTTGGGGGCTGCTGGCCTAATGCAGAGGGTCATGACCCCTGCATTCCACCTCTTACCCTATCTGGTCCGGATCCTGATGCCTGCGTGGCTGCAAAACCCGCGAAATGTAGCAAATCTTCCCCAGGCAAATCCTCCCCTATTGGTTCCCTGGCGTCAGGTGGTCTCTCTTTGCCACACACCTGGGGGTGGAGGCATCATCTCGCGCCATGGCGGAGCTATTTCTGGTCTCCGCAACAAGCCTAACATGGCCGGCCCCCTGCTTCCCGAGCCGCCGGGCCGGGTCGAAACGCGATCGCGGACCTTAGCGACGGACGATCGCGTCCCCGGCAAACCGGCCTGCTCGCCCGCTCGCGTCCCTAGCTACCAGGATCGCTCGCTTCGCGCGCCGGCCCCCACTCAACTCTCGACACAGCGTCTGCCGAAAGGGAGGAGGGGGGTCAGCCATGACAAGGGGGGAACCTGACATCCCTCCCCCTGAGTGAGAACTCAACGTCCTCACTGGAACCACATAACCTCCAACAGTGTACAAAAATTATATAATAAAAAATGCAGTGTTAAAGTACAACTTAACGATTACTCTAAACGAGATTGTACAGTTAACAAAACAAATATTTATAACTGAGGATAGCTTGGCTTAGCTTGCTGCTGAGACTCATAGTGAGGTGCCCCTAACTGAAAATAATAAGCCATCTAGTGGGGAGGGCGTCTCACTCGCTGACTCCTGCGAGTCTCAGTCTCCATTCTTCTCATCTTGAGACAGACCATCGTAGGCTTGAGGCCTAGACTCTTGGCAGAGGGCGTTGAACAGTTTGGGAAAGAAGTCTTTTGCAAAACTGAACATTGTCTCTTGAGGCACAAAACTCGGAAGAGTGTAGGGGGATCTAATGATTGATTACTTGGTGAAAATTCTGATGAAGGTACTTGTCAGCAGGACCCCTTACTTGTTGCCTCCTTTAGGGAGGGTGCCACCAGTCTCTTGTTGGATGTTCCTCCAAAGGATCTGAATTGTTCATCTGTGGGCCAGGATTCTCAATAGACTCTTCAGGCTCACTGTCGTATATACTGTTTCTGTTTCGGGTTTCACTTCTCCCAGTTCGGGAGATAGGTAACAAGTTGGGTTCGGTGCCAGACTTTACTCTGCCATTCACGTCACGTATGCGCGATAAACAGGAGGGCCCGGCATTGGGACTCTACTTTGAAAAAGGCCCCTCTCTCCAGCGTCAGCTAACTTGTGCTTGCCTGGAATCCCAAGTTGCGTAGGAGAACTGCGGTCTCCCGGTTGGACGCTCTATAGCGTACTTTTGGTCATACGTCTTTTATTATTGGCATTCAGTCGAGCGGGTGGCTCTTTCAGCTAACTGATAGGCACGGTGCAGACTGGTCCTGGAGTCTCTGCACATATCGATAATGACGCATGTTGGGTATCCGTCGGTAGCTACCCGTAGGGCGGATGTGATTGCGATTGGCAGTCTGGCTTCACCCCGAAAATCAGGGAAGTATGGGGGTGATCCAGTGGACTCGTGCACTAGTGCAATGTAGGCATGCACCAAGCCTCAACATGTTTACTCATTTCCTTTTGTGGGAAATTTTTCAGAGTGCTAGAATGTCCGCAATTTCCGATTAAAATCTTTGCAGGATCGACATATCCCTCTGGGTGGTAGGGAGAGTCCTGGACTTTGAATGTTCAACCCGTGTTAGCAACTATTTGATCAGCTGCTTCAAAAATCCCGTCCTGGTCAGAGTGCATCCTGCTGGGCAGGACCATAATGCACAAAATACTTCTCCCACAGGCACTTAGCCACGGTGGTAGCCTTCTGTCCTTTCGTGGGGAAGGCTTGAAGCGTATCGAGTGTAGTGACGTGTCATACTAGACACATTTCCTATACCCATTTGAATCTGGCTCTATGACACAAAAAGTCCATACAACTAAATCAATAGGCCCCAGCACTTTGAGATGGCCCCATTGGTGAGCCAGCACGGTAACGGAAGGGTCTTCCTATGAATGCACCGTAGACATTTCTGCAGTGTTGTTCAATTGACTACCGAATCTGGCCCAGAAAGAAACCGGTCTCGCCACTACAAACCAAGGTCTTATCCACCCCCAAATGTCCATGATCATCAGTGTGATCATTAAAACGAGGGCCTGCATACGCCCGAGTGGAGAAGAATAGTTGTCGACTGGTCAGGATGATTTGGAATTGAACAGCCTATAGTAGTAGGCCGTTATTCATCTACAAACTTATCCATTCTCTCATGAGAAGACTCACATCCTGCGCGAGGAGCCGTTGCACCAGTGAAGAGTCATTTTGTGTAGGGCCTCTCGGACAGCCTTAGCCGCAGGATCATTGTCTGTGCTAGTACCAGTTCCTCACGTGATGAAAGATAACGTCTTGTGTTAGACCCATGCCATCGGGGTGGCGGTCACGTTTCTGGAAGGGCTTGAGCGACAACCTGAAAGAATCCACTACTAGTAGCTCGGCAGAATGCCCACTCGGTCGTTTACAAATAGCAGCAGTGGAACACATAGCTCTCATTCCTGGTCATGGAATTTTCTTCCACGGGCCATCGTCAGGCGGGTCTCGCCCAGTCCCGATCTTCCTTAGATAGAGCATCGGCTCCTATATGAGAGGTTCCAGGCTATATTATAGAAAATGGTAATTGGCAAGGGTGGCCAACCATCTGGACCGGTCGCATATCTAATTGGCCATGTGTTTGTACATAGGTCAGCCGGATTGTGTCTGTTCGGACCTCGAAGGTGACCCCAGATAGTAATCATGTAGTTTGTCAGATTGCGCCCATTGAGGGCGAAGGAACTCCCAATTTGTGAACTGGATAATTCTTTTCACTGGGAGCAAACTTCTACTTGCATATGCCACAGGACGAAGCCCAGTGGGGGTACTTACTTGGTGTTGTAGCCACAGCTCCCAATCGTTGAGGCTGGCATTCCACGTGCAGAATGTAAAGGCTCTCCGGGTGTCAGATATGCTAGAACGGGAAGCCTCTGTTTAAACTATTCTTCAGCTCTCTTAAAGGCTTCCAAACAGCGGGCGTCCACCGATCCCGAAGGGGGTCCTTGGGGGGGTCCTCTTCTGCCCTGGGTTCCTCTGGATAGACCTTCAGGCAGATCGTTCAGACACAGCTGACCTTTTGGAGTATCCGTCCCGAATCGTCTATAAATCCACAGAACCCGAGAAATGACCTAGCTCCATCACATTCTGCGGTCTTGGCCCAATCCACCGCCTCCACCTTAGCCGGGTCGGTGGGCCACATCCGTCTGCGGAACACGATATGACCCACATAAGTGACCGATGTTCGACAGAAGCGGCATTATCCAAGGAGGAGCTTCAGGCATTCTTTCCACTAAGTGATTCCAAACACTTTCATAGATAGTCGTGGTTATTCAAGTGGTGGCTCCGAACACAATATGTCATCTAGGTAGACCACAAACTCAACGCGGACACAATCTCCAATCGTCTTTCCATAAGCCGTTGGGAAAGTGGCTGGGGAGCGCCACAGATACCTTGGGGAGATCCGAGGTGAACTGATAAAATCCCAGAGGACAGACGAAACGCGCTCGTCTTTGATCAGTGGGGGGGCTCATCGGAACCTTGGTAATACCCAGATAGAAGGTCCAACACGCTAAACCACTGGCTTCCGGACAGTGCGCTGAGGATCTCCTCTAATGTCAGGGTGGTGTTGGTGGTGCGTGGGACCGTTACGTTGATTGGCATGGCACAGTAACGTCTGTTAATGTTCTGTATCCACGCACAATCGAACAGACCCAGTCTTCTTTCGTACCACCAACAATAGGTGAGGCATAGGGAATCACGATGATCCGGTCACTATGCGGCCGGTTCCATCTCATTCAGGACACCCGCCACATCCTCCACATCTCTGGGAGCTAAGCGGCGCCGACCTTACCTAAATGGCGGTATCATATTCAGACGAATCGTGTGCTGGCGC
Source organism: Ascaphus truei (assembly GCA_036426205.1). Classification (NCBI taxonomy): domain Eukaryota; kingdom Metazoa; phylum Chordata; class Amphibia; order Anura; family Ascaphidae; genus Ascaphus; species Ascaphus truei. The sequence continues at coordinate 2,780 of WSYH01015689.1, read as the reverse complement.
TTCTGCTGCATCCACGTACTCTCACATCAGTAGAGAACACATCTCGTCTCTCTCTCAACTGAGCACGTAGCTTCTCTTTCCATGCTTCTCCACGGGAGACTCTCCAAAGTCGAATTGTAGTCTCGGCCTCTTCTCAAACACGGGCAGTGTGAACGGCACATGGGTTCTCACAGGATCAAGAGGATAAATTCTACCCAACCTTTGTCCTACTCCAGCGGCACCGGTTTATATGGAGAGACATGTCTGGATAGACGGTAATTCTGGGGACAGTAGATGGACCATCCCGACTACTTCAGCGGACATCGGGTATCCCCATGATTTCTAGACTCGGGGGGAGGGTCTCAGACGAGAAGTAGGTCTGTGTCGTGCCGGACGTTTGCCGGGTACTTGATCACGCTGTCACGTGCCTCACTCCCCCTGGTGGAATCTGCACTAACCCTCGGCTCTTGATAAAAGATTCACCATACTCTTCCTCATACGACACCCTCATAGCATTCTTCCCGCAGGCCAGGGGCTATATCAGGGATGACAACGGTAGCTCGCGGCTTCTTGTAGGAATGAGCGAAATCACCGACCCTCACAATCATCTGCATTCGTGCCTAGTATTATGGGGGGCAATGCGGATGTTTCTCGAGGCCTCCGGACAGACCAAAGCTTCCCAGCATGGGAATGCGAGCTTTTAGTGTTCAACTGCAAGATATCCAGCCTTGACCGCCACTATTCCGTCTATGGGATAATCATCTTACTCAGTCCCACATAAACTTAATCTTTCGGATGACTGAAGGGAAGATGGCTGAGGTGCTGGTAGTAGACATGGACGAGTAGATGATGGTAACTTGTGATCCAGTGTCCAGACAGAAGTGATGAAGAGTATATCCCTCTCCACGACGACTCTTATACAGCGGTGGCGCCCTAACTGGCAGACGAGCATCGGCCGGGGGCGCGGTTCTCTCCGTGGAAGGCCTCCCCGACTCCTCGGTAAACATCATCGGGTACGGTTGTTGATAGGACGAGATTGCCTTTCGCTACGGTCACGGTGTAGGTCTGGGCCTTAGTGGGGCTTCGAACAGTTCCTTGCAACTGGCCCTGCTGCCACAGTTGAAGACAACGGAAAGTCTGGGCGGGGAACCCGGACCGTCAAGTGACCTGGGGAGCGGACCTAGGCACCTCCGGGAGTGGACGTATCCTTACGCTCGGTTCCCTTGTTTGGGCATCTCGTTGTACTCCTTGGTCTCAACCTTGCGAGGTGTCTCTTGGCCTTCTTGACGGCGTATGAAACCTAGTATAGGCCTCATGAACCCTTCACCTCATCCAGTAGGTCTTCTAGAGTAGGGGGGGTCCCCCTTCTGTAGCGTGCCATCTGATATTACACGATATATGGTGCGTGGGGTATGGCTCCGCAGGATGGCAGGAATTGAGTGGTGCGCCTATACTCATTTACTTCTGAGGCTTGAGGACTTGTTGGGAACGTTAGCTCCCACAAGAGCAATGCGATCGTTGTTGTAGTACTCGGATAGGTCCTTACCTGCTTTCGGCGGAGATTGTATACTTAATCCAATAACTCACTCACATCATCTTACTACATATGCCCGGGGTAAGAGACTCATCATACTGATGTGGTGGTAACTCAGTATGCCTGATCTTTATACATCTGATGGTAGTAGTGGACGCAGGCGGGCGCAGGCCACTCCATGATTCGTTGTCTTTTCACCTCATCAGGACAGGTCCACTCTTCCAGTACCTGTGAAGCATTTCCTTCCAAACATCAAAAGCCTCTTCACACAGTGGGAGTAGGGTTACCCCTGAAAAGAGCTTAACTTGCGGTTATGGTTGAGGGGAAGGGGATTCAGTGCTTGGGCCTACCCAGTTTGTTGGATGGCCTGGGATATAGTAATGGATTTCTCCCATTCTTATGGGGCTGGAGCTCCTGTCTGCTGAGCGACAATTAGCACAGTGATAAATACATGGCATATCCTCAGCATACACTTTCTGGGGTGGGACAGGGACATGCGCCATACTACTCTCTAGCAGGGTCTGTAGTGGGGGCTACAGGGGTTCGAGGTTATCGGCATTTCAGGAATATAAAAGGACACCCTGAGCTGAGGGCCCCCCGTGGAAAGCAAGTTGGATGGGCCTTGCTGTGGCGACCAATTAACATCCCCCAGTGATTAATACGGATGCACCATGACCCGTCAGGGGGTCGGAGCGAGCGCCGGACCCAAGATTCTGGCATCTTCTAAGCCTAGGGGTATGCCATTAGGATTAAACAGCAGTTCATAGGAGAGGCATTGGCGGGAATTGTCCTACAGCAAGGGTTTGTGAGGGCGGGAGGGACTTGCCTTTTTACCGCCCACGTTACACCTCTTGGCGGGAAAGGTAACGTGTAACCTAACGACATTTTAATGAGTTCGGGACCCCAGGTCTGAATCTCAGCAGCGACCCCCAAAGTGTAACGGGTGGTTCCTATGAATACCGCCGCTACTACTTGCTGTGCAACTGTTTGTGGCTCTCAGGAGCCAAGCCTCCGTTGGGGGAACCGTGCGTGGGGGTACCATACATATCAGTACATCTCTAGTGCAACGCACCCAACCTGGGAGGGATCCCAACGAATAAGTGGGAGGAGGCCTCACAGGAAACAACCACACAACGCTATTCACCGAAATATAAAACCAGGATGGCTTTACTGCATGGAAACACACAATCGTTAACATATAACATCATAACAAGAATAAAAGCATAACCTTCATCATGCGCCACGCGGCGCTAACCACCATGGGTGT
>WSYH01015688.1:0-13915 GCA_036426205.1 Ascaphus truei | reverse complement strand
GAAACGGTATGTTAGCTTGTCCATGTGAAGCAGTTGCCCAGCTAGGCCCATGAGTCCTGAGTACCACAAGCCTGAGTATTTCAGGGATAACGGCCCCCAGCATCATAGGGGACGGCTTCCCCTTAGTACACAGTTGGTGGTTTTCCTAACGACCAGGATCGGCCACGATCATATAATAGGGACCAGGCCAGGCCCTATATACTAGACAACTGGTGTGAGACCTCTTAGCTGGAGTCTCGCAGTTCCAAGGCGCGAGCGGCATAAGTTTTGAGAGGGCGGACAATAGGTTTGATTATTTTAGTAGTGGAGTAAAGGAATGGGTATCGCCTGTGGTTGAGGATACTGGTATATTGTTCGACTTACGGCCTAGAGTTCTTTAACCCTTCGTCGCACGTTCGGTTGGCTCCCCATTGTCTTCGGTTGGGGGTGGTCGGGGACTCCAGAATTGCCAGAACTGATCTCTTTCTTTTCATGCAGCAACACCTGGGTACAGGAGTGCCCAGGGCAGTATCCGAAGTCACACCAACGGGCCTCACAAACACCTTTGGGCGTAGCCGCTTTCATTCACACTTTCAGGTGGGATGTTCTGCGGCCTATATGTTTAAGTGCCAGGGCACCCTCAAGTAACTTGGGTGGGGAGGGATCACGGGGGGCGGTGGAGTGTGTTGGGTATCTTATTTTTTTGTGTGTATTGTTATTGTGAGTACAGTAAAGATCGTTATAAGCATTGGTGTATATTTCTGGACTGTGTATTGGTTCCTGTGATGCGGGTTTATCTCGTCAACGTCATTTTTACAAAATAAGTTGGGGGGAGGTTGCTTTGCACTAAAGGTAGAGAAGAGCGCACCCAGACTCCCAGATGGGAGGCTTAGGCCTCATGTGTGCAACAGTGACAGCAGCCACCACAGACGTAGTAGGCTCCTGCGTAGTTTCCTCTAAGCATAGGGAAGGGGGGATTAGGGATGATAATCATATATATATATATTACAGTATATATATATATAATAGTGAAAAAAATAATCAAAGGCGCCAAAAAAAAAACACCACATAAAAAAAACCAATTAATTCAATTCTAATTGTGTGCTTTGGGTGTGAGTATATATTTAGAATGGTGCTAGTGTGCCCAATAGATGGTCCGTGGATTGGTTTGAAGGTTGTAATTTGTTGAATATGACTGTTTGTATTTGTAAACAAAGACTTCGTAAAGTTTTGAAATAATTTGAATATGCTAAAATATGCTGTTTGATGACGCAATAGGTCGGTGTCGCGTCTGATGACGTCACACGTGACGCTCTGCCATTTGAAAATTAATGGGTGCTGGTTGTGGGTATATTTACAGCAGGGAAACCAGTGCAGGATTGTTGATTATCTCTGGGACAGGAACGAGTATTAATAGAAAGCGTCTGCGTGTGTGTCTGGAACTGCGTGATTGACTACAGACAAGAGTGCACTTGTTGGGTACATCCGTCAGAGTGGGGTTGGATTTTAACTGGTTATGCTATGGAGGGCTATGGGGATAGCTATACCATAAATCACGAAGTTAAGTTATGGTGAGTAAAAAAAGTGACAAAAAACCCTTCCCAGGAAAGCAAATATGCCAAGTACAACTTGTATGCTCATCTGATGTCTTAGGCGTCGTCTGCAACCCGCCCTTTCCCCTTCCATTCATCACCCAGCATACAAGCACTTCCAACTGCAGCAAGTGGATTCTGGGAAAGTTGACATCAAGATGACACACAGTGTCACTTTTTGCTCAAAAAAAACTATTTTTAAAAATGGTTCCTATAAGTAATATGGTTATAGCCTTAGATCCCATAGCTCATCATGCATACCCAGTTAAATTATCAACCCCACATGATGAAGCCCTCAAGGTCGAAACAGCTGTTCTGTTGGTGTGGCTTTCTGGGTATGTACCTAACCCTGGCGTTTGTGACACTGCAGCAAGCTGTGACCATGTCAGCAAGCTTAAGCTTATAGGGAACCATGTTAACAAAATGGTTTTTGAGGCAAAAAGTGAACTTGTGACTCATTTGCAATGTCATTTATCCCAGAATTCCCTTGCTGCAGTGGAAGAAGTGCTGTATGCTGGGGTTGATGATGGGGAAAAGGCGTGGTTTGTTGTTGAGACTGCCTAGACATGCAGAGGCCTTACAGTCTGGATTGCATATTTGATATTTGCTTTGCGTGTGGAAGGTGTTTTTTGTCATTTTTTTTATCACCAATAACTTACTCAGTATGGGTAAACCCCATCCTTTAGCTTTTTTTGTAAGCCAGTTTAACACCCCACACTGATGAGACCCGATTAGGTCGAAACAGCTATCTGGTGGGTGGGTTTTCTGGATATGGCCACTTAACCTTGATGGTTGTTTTGTGCTCAAGCGTGTGTTGACCATGCAGCAAGCGTTAGCCTATAGGAACCATGTTAATAAATGATTTTTAATGGAGCACTTTTGAAGCAAAAATGGTGGCCTGTGTGCTCATTTGCATGTCATTTCCCAGAATCCCTCGGCCTGCCGTGGGGATGGACAGTGGAATGGAAAGTGCTTTTGTTTGTAGGTTGTGTGCTGGGTTATAATGGTGAATGGTGAAAGGAGGGGGTTGGGGTTGGGGGTTGCAGACCTGCCTAGCTAAGGAAAGCAAGGGATGGCAGTACAGTTGCATTGGCCAAGGTATTATATATATAGATGAGAGAGGAGAATCGATAGGGAGAAGAGATGAGTAGGGAGATGCGTAGATAGAGAGAGAGTATAGAGGAGTAGGTAAGAAGTCGAGAGAGAGAGGAGAAGAACACACACACAGGGGTCGACAAACATCACCAAAAAAAATCTACTCGCCATAGTACCACAGTGTGAAGGGTGTGCTGCTTGGCAATAGGAGCTCGCCACGGATGGTTTTAAAATAAATCCACTCTTGTCTTGACAGCCTGTATATATAATCATATATATAATATATATATTGAGTATACTTGATATAGTATATATATATATAATATATATATATATATTTAGATATATATATTACATATATTATATATACAGTGGTTCGGAGCAAACCTATACAGTGCTTGCCCGGGCGAGTGGATTGTAACATCTTTGGCGAGAGAGTCGATTATTGGGCCCAAGCAGCACACGTTTGGACTACCCTTTGGTCGGCGAGTTTCCCTGTCCTGTCTGCAAAGTTTAGTTAGACGTCAGTAGGCGTATGTGCTTGTCCGGCAGGTAGTAGCATGTTTTCCGTTTTTGTCAGTAGGTAGTAGACGTTTAGTTTTGTTTTTAGTTCGATGTAGAGTAAGTTGGAGAGTGAGTGTAGGCGTAGTCTGATTCCCGCTTGGGATGAGAGTCGGCGAGTACTGTGGTGTTGCGCGGTAGAGTGGATTGGAAGGGCGATAAGGCGCGAGTAGAGTCGGTTTAAGATTTGTTCGCGCCGAGTTAGTCTGCTGTTCTGTGTCGATGATTGTTAATTCTTGTCAGATCGGCGTTCCGGTATTGGTTGGCCTACGCTGGAGATGGCTGGTGCTGGGGGAGCTTCGAGAGGTAGTTGGTCGAGTAGGATTGTTTAGGCGCAGTCGTGCTGATGTGTGAGGAGTTTGGGAGGAGGCGACGTGTGAGGAGTAGATTGTGGGGGGGGGAGCCGGGTCAACCCAAGGGGGAAGAGAGGAGAAGAGAGGCGAGGAGAGAGGAGCGGGAGAGAAGGTGATGAGATATAGGAGATAGGATAAATAAGTAGGCGAAGAGAGATGAGTACCCTTACCTATATTATGTATATAGATTGAATTATTAAGCGCATATCGCGCACTATATTGTAAGTGAAGTGCTTGACGTACCACATTGGGAGGAATTGCCACTATATGAGTATATGTTACTTTATTATTATTATTATTATTATTAAATGTATCTTTCTTTAAGGCCACATCGGGGGGGTAGTATGGTGTTGTTTTGGGCTCACAGGGAAATCAATCAGTTTTGTAATGTATTTATTATCTCTTCCTTCCCATATATGATGAGACAACCACAAAAGATGGGATGTGCCTGTCAATTATTAATAGGATCTCAGTCATAGTAAGCTCAGCTTTAATGCATGGTTAGAATTCCCATTAGTTTTTGTACGTCATATGATGTTATAGTTGATGGATCAATAGAGATTTTCATGTAATTTTGCATACAAAGCCTTAGGTAACTGATGACGAACTGCTCACACCAAGTTTCATGCAACATGTCTGCCTTTCTTTTGAGAAAAAAAAAATCCATTCCTTCATACAAAGCATTTGTTCATGGCAACAGGATTGATGGGCGTTTTGCAGAGGATTCTGGAGTGCATAGAGTTGGACTACTCTATATAACCCAATGCCTATTTTGTGCGGAGCATTGCGGTAGATCAGTCAACACCACGCTCACGCGGAGTTGTGATGTTATGTGTTGTATGGATCAGGTATTGAATTATTGTACAGGGTGTTGCACTAATTCTTGTCTAATTCTTCTAGTCCTTGATATATTGCGCCCCAAAATCCTTTGACACTCTTTTTTTGGAGCAGCACTACTATCAAGGAGTGTTATTATATGTATATTTAAATTAAGTTTATCTCTATATTTACCCACATTAAGTGTTTTATGAATTTTGCACATGATAATACTCATTATTAGTGCTATTTGCGCTTGCAGCTTTTTGTCTGTAAAGTATTTGTTCATACAATACCTAGAGTTTCCAGGTCATCATTTATGCCAACTGATTGCTAGTTCGAACAGATACAGCATTTTTCATTTTGTATTGGAAGATGAAGGGTTGTTATCAGTGTGTATATATAAAGATTCATTAAAGTTTTTTTAACAGTAAAACGTTTACAGTATTATGAACAAACAATTCAGTCTAAGACCGCCTTTGTTATTGAGCTTCGCTAGACATAATGCTTGGAATTTTAGAATGAAAAAGTTAATTTTTGTTGCGAAAAAGCAAATGATGATTCTGAAGGACATTTGGGGGGGATGGGGAGAAAAAAGTGTGTGTTGTGTGTGGGCACTCCCATGTTTTATTTAAGTGAAACGTCGTTTGGTCTTTGGTCATGTTTTGTGACAGATGATTGAATTTGTGATGGGTGATAATTTTTAATAAATCCAAATCCAAAACACAAGCCAGGGGCACAAAACGCAAAAGAAGTTAGACTAGAAAGCATCTTTGATGTCGGCATCACACCCACTCTGTTTTTAGCTATTTGCACTTAATATGTAGAATAAATGTGTGGGTGGTGTTTGTGTGTGTGTGTGTGTGTGTGTGTGTGTGTGTGTGTGTGTGTGTCTACAGTATGTGTGTGTGTCTGCCTCTGCGTGTGTGTGTCTGCCTCTGTGTGTGTGTTTATGTTCCTGTGTGTGTGCCTGCCTCTGGGTGCCTCTGTCTCCCAAGCGCCAAGCCCGGCCACCACTGCGTATGTGTGCCAGAGTCCGGTCGCCACTGCGCATGTGCGTCTTAATCCAGTCGCCCCTGCGCATGTGCGTCTTAGTCCAGTCGCCCCTGCGCATGTGTGCCAGAGTCCAGTCACCATTGCGCATATGTGCCAAAGAGTCCAGTCACCTCCGTGCACGTGCGGCAAGACTCGGCAAGACGGTCCAGCACTGTGCATGTGCGCCAGAGTCCAGCCGCCACTGCGCATGTGCGCAAGAGTCCGATCACCCCTGCGCATGTGCAACAAGACTCGGCATAATGTTTTTTGGCACAATGGCAACGCGCAACAGGCACGAGCGATGGCGTGCGCCTATTAGTACCGTGAAATCACTCGCATTGTGGTTTTTCATTGCAATGCAAGGATTTTTCCCCATAAAAACTCTATAGGCGCCAGTAAAGAAGTTTCACTTCAAAACATTTTGGTGTCAGACTAGACAAAAATGTAACTTTTGAGCTAAATTCCAAGCATTACGTTGGGCGCAAGCCCAACTCTACACATCACCCAGTGAACTCATCCCAACTATCAAGCATAGTGGTGGCAACATCATGTTATGGGGATGCTTCTCTTCAGCAGGGACTGGGAAGCGTGTCAGGATAGAGGGAGAATGGATGGTGAAAAGTACAGGCAAATTCAAAGACTCTGAAACTAGGGAGGAAATGTACATTTCAGCAGGATAATGACCTGAAGCACAAAGCCAAAGTCGAACTGGAGTGGTTGAACAGGAAGAGTATTAATGCCTTGAGTGGCCCAGTCACAGTCCTGACTTGAATCCAATCAAACGTTTATGGCGAGACTTGAAGATTGCAATCCATCAGTTTAACCACTACAGCTTTGTAGCTTCGAATAAAAATAGTTAGTTTGAAAAAATGCACATACAGAACATTATGTGTATTTTAACAACTTGTTACATTATTGGTAGGGGGTGTGTACTTCTGTGTGTGTGAAAGGTTTTTATTTGAACTTTTGTTTTTTTGTAATAAACTTAGTTGCAACCCAGCCTAGTTTTTTAATCCACTCTGTTATTTTTTCCATTGATATATAGGTGCCCTGTTATTAAGCATTAGTTTAGTTTAATCTAGCTCTTATTTCGTTCTTAAATATCTGCTTGTCAGTAGCCAGCAATGCATTTGTGTGCTTGACCCCCCCGATCCGGTAATGTGAAAGCGTTGTTATTGGTTCTATGTTTTGCCCCACATCCAAATGCACACTGCCTTTGTCTTCCATTGTGCCTTAGGTACAGCACTGAGCATCGCTCTGTGTATGACGTCATCAGGTTCTGATGGTTTGGCAGCGAAAGGCCCACAGGTAAGAGGGGTATATAATGGAGTTAACACTTGTGTTGTTTATTCTGGAAAAGAACGCGTGCGACGTTCGAAATTGCCATGGATGGGTCTTTTGCCACATTAAAGTGAGACCTTTTAATCATTTTTTTGTTCTGGTTTCTTCCTGTCCTTTGTGCTGGTGCGCGTTTTTGGTCCCCTTTGTCCGCTGTACCTCTGATAGTGAGTTAGACTTGCACAGCCTGCCTGCCTGCCCTGACCAGGCGCCTGGTATCTTGCATATTTTTGCAGGGGAACTGCCAATGATACATATGGTGAGTGGGTGCACCACACACCACTGTCTTTCAGGAGGATAGTACCCATTATATGACCACACCATAGGTACACTTATGCAATTGTTAGCTCAACCCCCGGGGACAGTGGGCGTATGGTTATTAATTCAATTTCTGGATAGACCTGCATTTGAGCGACTTCCAGCTATTTACATACATCCCAGGAATCAGAAATGTTTCAAGGCCACCCACAAGGCCAGATACAGGATTTGTTACGACGGCTGCCCAAAGTATAAAAACAAAGGTATTGTACATACATACATAGGCCGTACAAACCCAAGAATCTCCTAACAGTTGCAGTGCGCAGTGTGGTTCGTCTACATTCCTCTATCTTCAACACCTCCTACTCACCGTCACACTCTCTGCTCTCTGACCCTCTCATGACCTGCAATCTTCTCTCTGTCCTGACCCTCACTCCTCCCACCTCCACCAAACATTCTCTTACTGCTCATCTTCGCTCACCTCTCTCTCGACTTACTCTCACTCCTCCCTCTCCTCCTGACCTAACACCTCCTCTCTGACTCACTCTACCTGTCTATGATCCTTCCCTCTACCTGACCTACAAATTTCTCACCTCTCTCTACTCTCTGACCTCCCCTCTACTCCATCTTCTCTCTGACCTCCCTCTCTCTCTGACCTAACCACTATCTCTCTCCTGACCTCAATATCTTCTTCATGACCATCCATACTCTATATGAAATCCCAATTTGACTTACCAATCTCCTGGACCTCACCACCCTCTCTCTCTGACTTCACTCTCTCTTGCTGACCTCTACCTCACCTCTCTACTATGCTCACGACCTCACTCTATCTTCCTCTGCCTCTCTCTAGAAAAGGAGCAGAGAAGCACCGTGACGCCCACTCATCTCTCTCTCCTCCCTCTCTTCGACCTCACTTGGTTGCTCTCGGAGCTGAACTAAGCCCCTCGTCCGGACAGACAGGCGCGCGACCTCGAACTCTACCTCTCGTACGCCTCATCTCTCTTTTCCCCGACTCCCCCTCTCCTGAATCACCCTCTCTTTCTTCTCTCCTCTATCTCTGACCTCACTCTCTCTATATACTCTATACCCCCCTCTCTACTCCTCCCTATGGACATCATCATACTCGTCTCTGACTCCACAACTACTTCTCTCCTTTTTGCCCCGACTCACTCTCTCTCTCTCTGACTCACTCGCTTGACCCACTCTTCTCTTGCCTACCTATTCTCTCTCTTGACCTCATCTGCTCTTCTTCTCTGACCTCACTCTCTCTCTCTCTCTCTGACCTCACTCTTCTCTCTCTCTCCTGACCCCACCCTCTCTCTTTTACTCCGACCAATCATCTCTATGACCTCACTCTTCTTCTTCTCTATGACCTCACTCTCTCCTCTCTTATCTGCTCACTCCTCTCTCTCTCTGACCTCACTCTCATCTCTCTCTCTCTCTCTCGGGACGTCAGTCTCTCTCTCAAGACACACCACAATAAATCATAACATATAAATACAACACACACCACACACACAAATACACCCAACACACACAAATAAATACGCACACACACACAACCAAATTTTTATATCACACAGCGACCTACACACACACTGAGGCAAGATACACCACACCACGCACACCAAATTAATAACACACAGATACGGGGGGGTGTCCGGTGGGCGAGGGTATGGGAACGGCTGCCCGCGGTCCACCCCTGCCCGCGGTGAGGTCAGGCTTTTTGACCGCGGAGGCCTTCCTCAGCCGCAAGTGGGGGGGCCGGGGGGCCGGGACGTGGTTGGATCGGGAGGCCCGGGGGGGCCCCAGGCGGATTTGTGGGGACGGGGGGGGGCACGATGCAGTGATGCATGGGAAGATCTATCTGGTCCCTCCCGGTGTTCTCTGCTTCCTCCCAAGCGTGCGAGCCGTGCCGCTCCTCTCTCAGCGTAGGGCAGCCATCAGCGTCGCTGAGCCGGGTTCCTGAACAGATGCACAAAGCCCCTGCATCTGTAATCAAGCGCACCGCGAGCCAAGTTCCTCGGCACATGGGACATAGTAAGCGCTTACGGTGCGTCGTGCTCGCTCTTGCTTCTGCCGAGCTGCGACTCTACCAGGAGCATTTTGCCTGTCCCTGGAAGGGCAGACAGCAACGCGGACGCTTGGGAGGCGGGGTTCCACTGTGTCCGTGTTTGTCACTTGGGAGTGTGTGTGTGTGGTGTGTTGTATATATATAATATTTAAACATTTAAAAAAAAAGTCAAACATGTGAGAATAATTATTAAATTGTGTCACACTTGATAGATACATTCACCACACGAACATGCACCACATATATAATATATATATATATATAGTATATCATGAAAGGCGGGGTTGAACGACCCCCTGCCGAAGGAAAGGCAGAGAGCAGACTGAGGGAGAGGGGCAGAGAGAAGAGGGAGAGGAGAGATAGAGGAGGGGGATGGAGAGACACAACCACACCAGAAGAGACACATCAGCACAACAAACATGACGGAGAGATTGATAGAGAGAGACCAAGCCACATATCGGAGACACCACAACACACACACAGCTACCACAGACAGACAGAGATGGAGAGGAGACGGAGATGATTTGAGAGAGGAGAGATGTAGGAGATAGTAGAGAGAGAGGAGAGCGATGACAAAATAAACCCACACACACACACACCACATGCTCACCACAAGAGGGACAGAAGACGACCACGACACACCAGACAGAGGAGACACACCACCAGGCAGCCCGGGGGGCACACACGATCCAACACACTACACAACACACACATCATCATCGAGCACCAACTGACAAGCACACTATCGACACAAGACGACGACGATAAGCGACACACACAATACACAGAACACAAAAACAGCACCAGCACCACACAGCCACAAACACAGCACTACGACAGTCAACATAACAACAAATCAAAACACAAAAAACAAAAATCTGATGTTGGGGATTTGTAGTTGCAATGACGGGACTTGAAGATTGCAATGGGCCGGGCAGGCTGCCGTCCCATTGGATGGGAGCGGTAAGTCAGGACCGCTCCTTCCTGCTTCCCCTCAGAGGTTTTTTTTTTTTTTTTTTTTTTTTTATTTAAAAGAAGCTACGCAGCCTTTTCCTCCCGCTGCTGGCTGGCCCTGATCGCCGGCGCCTGCTTACTAGCACAAGCCCGCGGCGCACCAGAGCGCCGCGGCGCCCACAGTTTTGGGGAACAACATATGTAGGGCATGTTGTGTTGGGACGGCAGGCCAATGAGAGGCTGTGGTCGGAGGGGCGGAGCATTGAACGCAGGCCAAATGAGAGTCATGAGGGTGTGGGACGCAGGCCACTGAGAGGTGTGCGGGGGCGGGCATGTGGACGCAGGCCATTGAGAGTCGTGAGGGGGTGGGACAGTGTGGCATGGTGGTGGAACGGTTTTAGGGGCCATGAGTAGGGGGTGTGCGGAGGGGGTGCATTGGCCGACGGATACACGGGGCCAAGGTCCAATGTCGAGGACCTTGGGACGCAGACATACAGTGATTTCACAAATATCTTAGAATATATAGCATATAGACAATATACTTATAACAGTATAGACAATTAAGAAAGAAGATAGAGACATACATACATACATACAATACATAGTATATATATATATATATATATATAGATAGAGAATAGATATACTTCTAGTTGTGATGTATGTATGTATGTATGTATGGTATACATACATACTACATACATACACCATAGAAGTAATATAAGATATATATTATATATTATATATATTATATATGTATGTATGTTATATGATATTATGTATATCTGTATATATGTATATATGTATATATGTATATGTATATATGGTATATATATCCACTATATATGTGGAAATCATGATGTCCTGCGTACAAGGTCAATCGCATTGGACTTGGCCCTGTCACTCCGGCTCAGGCCATGCCGCCCCCGCACACCTCTATTGGCCTACGTCACAAAACACCAATGCCACACTGTCCCACCCTCACTGACTCTCATTGGCCTGCGTCCAATGCCCGCCCCCGCACACCTTTCATTGGCCTGCGTCCCACCCCTCACTGACTCTCATTGGCCTGCGTTCCATGCCCGCCCCCGCACACCATCTCATTGGCCTCGCAACACCAATGCCAAATATAGTGTTTTCCAAACTGTGCGCCGGGCGCCTGGTGCGCAGCGGCTTGGATAGAGAGGCGCCGCGATCAGGGCCGCCAGCAGCGCGGAAACAAGGGCGGTCTAGCTCATTTAAAAAAAAAAAAAAAAAAAACCTTGAGGGGAAGCAGAGGAGGGGTCACGTGACCAGCTCCATCCAAGGGACTGCAGGCCTGGACCGGCATTGCAACTTCAGTGCCGGCAATTGCAACTACAAGCAACCAGACAGCAGAGTGTGGGTGTGTGTGTGTGTGGTGTGGTGTGTGTGTGTGGTGTGTGTGTGGTGTGTGTGTGTGTGTGTTGTGTGTGTGTGTGGTGTGTTGTGTGTGTGGGGGTGTGTGTTTGTGTGTGTGTGTGGTGTGTGTGTGTGTGAAAAACGGGTCTGCAGGGTGTGTGTGTATATATGTATGGGGTTGTGTGTTGTTATATGTATGATTGTGTGGGTGTTGTGTGTGTGTGTGTGGTTGTATATATATATATATAAGATATATATAATATATATATATATATATATAATATATATGTATGTATGTGGGAGTGTTGTGTGTGTGTGGTGTATGTGTGGTGTATAATCTTATATATATACATATAGTGTGTGGGTGTGTGTATATGTGTGGTGTGTATTTATATATTATATATATATTTATATATATATATATATATGCAAAATAACTGTTATGCTCATCTGCATGTCTTAGGCAGGTCTGCAACCCCGCCTTTCTATTATTCTATATATATTATTATATAATAGTGTTGATGTGGTGTGTGAATATATTATCAAGTTTGCACAATGTAATAATTTATTCTCACATGTCTTTTTTTAATGTTAAATATTATATAATGTTACACACACACACACACACAGTACCAAGGACACACACACACCAGTGATACCGCTCCCAAAGCGCGCTTGCTGTTCTCTGCCGGACAGCAAAAAGCTCCTGGTAGAGCGAACGGCAGCAAGCAAGAGCGAGCAGCAGCACCAAGCGCTTACTATGTCCCAGGCCGGAGGAACTATACCGCGTTGATTACAGATGCAGGGGTTTGTGCATTGTTCAGCCGGCTCAGCGACGCTGAGCTGCCTACGCTACTGATGAGAGGGAGGCCGGCGCTCACGCTGGAGGAGCAGCACCCGGGAGACAGATGTCTCCAGCAGCACTGCAGGTCACCCCCCCCCCCTCCCCGCAGCACACCGGCCCTCCCCCACGTGGCCCACGGCCCCCCGCAGCACTGACCTCCCCCGTGCAGGGACGGGCCGTAAAGCCATACCTCCCCCACCCCCCCAGGTATCTGTGTGTATTGATTTGTGTGCGTGATGTGTGTGTATCTGCATCAGGTGTGTGTTATCTGTGCTGTGTAAATTATTTTGTGTGGTGTGTGTATTTATTGTGCTGGTGTGTGTGTTTTGTGTGTGTGTGTGTGTTGTATTTATGTGTTGTAGTATTTGTGTGTGTGTATTGAGTAGAGAGAGTGCGGTCAGAGAGAGAGAGAGACGAGAGTAGTGAGGTCAGAGAAGAAGATAATGAGGTAGAGAGAGAGTAGGCGTGAGGTCACAGCAGGAGAGAGAGGTGGGCTAGAGAGTGGGTCAAGAGAAGGGTCAGATGAGAGAGAGAGACGTGAGGTCAAGGAGAGAAGAGTGGTAAGAGAGAGGAGACGAGGGGGGGGTCCTAAGAGCGGATTGTAAGGAGCCAAGACTCTGAGCCGACGGTCCGCGTAACAGAACCGACTCGACTCAGACCGAATTTGGGTACGTTTGACCCCCCCCGTGCCTTCATCCGCTACCCCCTTCTTTTGCCCTACGATAGACTATTCCCGACGTTGATGCATAACGCCAGCCGGGTCTTATTCCGTTCTATCTCCCCCTCTTGGGTGTTAGTCACGTGTCCCCTTGTGTACGCGTCGAACGGGACGTACCAGTGCATTGTATTGAACTCGCGCTAGAACAGCTGAGAAGTCCATCACTGTTCGAACTCGATCCCAAGCGCCAGGTGATAGACACGAGAGAGGTTCCTAACCACTCCCTTTTCCCTCCCGAGGAGAGTAAGCTTGGTGGAGGCCACCGAGAAGGGCCCGACCCTGGCACTTTGCCGATTTGTCCAAGGCTACCGACGCTCAGAGAGGGTTAACGCAACCGCCCCTCGAGAGGACGGAAGAGCTTATGTGGCGGGCGCAACGATGTGAGCAGATGAATGCATCCCGAGAGAGAGGAGAGAGATATTAGGGAGTCGGCGGGTTTGTAAGATAGAGAGAAGAGAGAGTTGAGAGGGAGCCCGGTATAGTAGAGAGAGAGTAGAGAGGAGATCGAGGGTAAGAGAGGGAGAGAGAGGCAGAGATGGACGAAGAGAGAAGAGAGGGAGCGGCGTCGGTAAGAGAGAGAGAGAGTGAGGTAAGATGAGAGAAGAGAGGCTTGGTCAGAGAGGAGAGAGAGTGAGGGGTACGGGAGAAGGAGTGAGGTCAGAGAGAGAGTGAGGTAGAGAGAGGATGAGAGAGAGTGAGGGTCAGAGAGCAGTCCAGAGAGAGGAGACGCAAGAGAGAGAGTCCGAGGTAAGACAAGACGAGAGAGCGAGAAGAGGAGAGGAGAGAGAGAGAGAGAGAGAGCAGAGAGAGGTCAGAGAGAGGGAGAGAGGTCAGAGAGAAAGGGGGGGGGGGGGGAGGGTCAAGAGAGAACGAGCAGATAGAGAGGGTGGGAGGAGAGAGCAGAGGAAGAAGAGAGAC
>WSYH01015687.1:0-13916 GCA_036426205.1 Ascaphus truei | reverse complement strand
CCCCACCGGGGCCCTCTGCCATGGGCACACGTGAAATCCTCAGGGGCCCCAGGACAGGGCACACGTGACCACGCCAGGGGCCCCAGACATGGGCACACGTGAACATCCAGGGGCCCCCAGACATGGGCACACGTGACATTCAGGGCCCCCAGACATGGGCACACGGTACACTCCAGGGCCCCCCAGACATGGGCACACGTGACCTCAGGGGCCCCCAGACATGGCACACGTGATAACCCTCCAGGGGCCCCCAGCATGGGCACACGTTATACTCCAGGGGCCCCCAGACATGGCACACGTGGACCATACAGGGACCCCGACAGGGCACACGTGATACTCCAGGGCCCCCATACATGGGCACACGTGACATTCCAGGGTGCCCCCAGACAGGGCACACGTGACATTCCAGGGGCCGCCCCCAGACATGGCACACGTGATCTCCAGGGGCCCCCAGACATGGGCACACGTGAATACTCCAGGGCCCCCCAGACATGGGCAGACACGGACATTAAGGGGCCCCTAACAGGGCAATGTGACATTCAGGGGCCCCCAGACATGGGCACACGTGATACTCCAGGGGCCCCCAGACATGGGCACACGTGACATTCCAGGGGGCCCCCAGACAGGCACACGTGACATTCCAGGGGCCCCCGACTGGGCACACGTGATACTCCAGGGGCCCCCAGACATGGGCACACGTGATACTCCCAGGGCCCCCCAGACATGGGCAACACGTGAACTCCAGGGCCCCCAGACATGGGCACACGTGACATTCCAGGGGCCACCCAGACATGGGCACACGTGATACTCCAGGGGCCCCAGACATGGGCACACGTGACATTCCAGGCCCCACCCCCAGACAGGGCACACGTGACTCACAGGGACCCCCAGACATGGGTACCACTGACCATACAGGGGGCCCCAGACATGGGCAACACCTGTTACACTCCAGGGGCCCCCAGGACATGGGCAAACGACGTACAATTCACGATGGGCCCCCATGAGAATGGGAAGCACAGATGACATTCCAGGGGCCTCCAGCATCCATGGGGCACACTGACTACTCCAGAGGGCCCTCGGACACTGGGCACACCTAGCACATCTTGGCACCCATGTGACATATGGCACACCTCAGTCCCACGGAGCAGGCACAGGGTGGCGGAGTCCAGGGGCCCCCTGATGGGCGATGGCCATGTGGCGTCCGGGCCTCCGACGGCAATACGACAATCCAGGCCCTTGTATGTCACTCTATACACCTTCGTGGCACCCTCTGACGGCGCCTGATACGCCGAGGGCGTGCGCGCACAAGCTCGGCGCGCATTTAGGCGAGGCCAGTGCGGTCCCCCGCGAACGCATCTTAGTCTGTAATCTTTGCGTGGCCGATTGCGAATTCTCCTCTCCGTATCAGTCCTTACAATCGCCACTTGTTCCACACGCTTGTCGCGGCTGCACTGTCGCGGTTACTATAATCGCGCCCAAGCTATAGGTTCTTTATTACTCGTATATTTCTATCTCATCGTTCTCTCCCAATGTTTGCCCAAATTTATTAAAATGTCTGATTGGACAAAAAGGCCAGATATGCTCCTTTTATGTAGCAGGACCACGCTGGTAAATTAGAAGTGCTTCTTCCACAACTCTTGTAAACAGTTATTATAATAGGCAGTGACAGTATTAGGATTTATTTCATACAATCTTCCTGCTCTGCCCTCATTACTACTCGGCGTTTTCCATGGTTCTCTATGAAGTGGTTTCTCTCCTGCCTCCAAGTTTAACACCCTCCCATAGGGGGTCGGGTGGCAGGTAAGGTTGGGGGTATTCGTTTTTTCCCGTGGTATTTTGGTGTGTTGACTTAGTCCCCCCGTTACAAGGGCCTCATTTTTGGGCACGTGGGAAGTACTCGCCATGGGAATTGCAGCTGTATTCGTCTCTGTAATATCTGACTTCCTCGGCAATCCGCATCAAAGAGACTGTCCTCCGTTTCTCTTCCTGGCGCACGCGGCGTACCGATGCAAGTGAGACGTCTCAAAAATAGTGTTTGTGTCGGAAGGAGACGTCAAACGTTTTGTAAAATGTTCAGAAGTCGTTTATATGTTAGCGTAGATTTGCATTTGCCAGATCAACTAGAATGTGATTTGACCAGCAGAGAGGTTAATATATAGGGTAGGGGTTGTGCAAGATTTTAGTGCGCCCCCCTGCACTGCTCTCCCCCACTGCCCGCCCCCCGCCTGCTCCTCTCTTAACCTTTTTGTCCAGCGTTCATCTGACGTCACAACGTCATGATGCTCGTTGCATTGCCATGGGGGCAACGCGTCGCCAGAAAACGCCGAAGACAGGCAACGTGAGGCGTACGAGGGCACAACTCACTCCCCCCCCCCTGGATATTTTGAACTTGGTTTTGTGGGAGAGGTGCGGGGCCTCTTGTAAGGTGCCGTGCCCCCCCCCCCCACCCCGGCCAAAATGTGTTCCGCCCCACCCCAGTTGTTCGCAATAACTTCTGATATAGGGAAACAATATATTCGATTTTCACGAAAGGGCTTATTATGAAAATAATATATTAACACTAAAATATAACTCTACTACTTTCCCTGATACATGTTATAAATAAAAGAATACACAACAATTCTTGTGTTCAATTTAAAATAACCAAATCAAGGTATTCAACGTGTACGAACGCATCGAAAATGTAAATTTCAAAACAACACGCTATGATTCATGTGATGATAAAGTCACATAACGACCTCTCCATAAGACCTCTTTACACAACGCACGGACAATTTTATTGAAGGTTGAGACTACTTTTGACTACAATTGTGACACCAAAAAATTGAAATATGATCTCACGTTCATGCGCCCTCGACCTTTCTCCTTCGGACTATTGCTGCTACAATTTTCTCTGAAGAAGGAGGTTCGATCCAGGGGACCCCCCTCTTCAAATATAAAACTAAAAAAAGAAAAAAAGTACACGAGCAGGAAAAGATATTACATAACCTTAACAATGACATGGTCAGTGTACCCCGTCACTGAAACTAAACTGTCTGACAGAGAAACAGAGGGACTGTGTGTGTCGGCGCAGGGCAGACAGACAGGGGTTTGTATGTTGAGGTTACGCCTCAAATGTGGCCTCCTGTAATATTGATTCCTGAGCAATAAGAAAGCAACCCTTTGATCTGCTCTTTGGAGAAGCAGCGGTAAGAAGCTCGGAGTTTGATCGAACACACTTCATATACAAAGTTGTTTTTGTGAGACCTTTGGTGCGGTAATACCGCGCACGATTAATAGAACCAGGAGACTCCCCGAGAACCGGCACTGCTCATGTAATGCTGTCTCCGTTTGCAGTCTTGAGTTGGGAGGCTCTTTGTACTTTTCCGGACGGGGGTGCGATTGTTTCATTTGAACACAAACAGTCTGCTCCCTCCGCCAGTACTGAGACCGTAGGGCTTATGCAGAGAGGAACGGTAAGGATAATCTCGCCAGGTTTGTGGCAAAAATTTCAGCATTTAAGAGCAAGTGGCGAGAACTTGGCGGGCCAAGTCAAATTTCGCCAGACTGGTGGCTAGAAGCGTGATTTCGCCATTGCAAAAACACGCACGATTCCAGTAGCTCCGATGCCATGTACGCGCCAATCGGAGCTACTATATGGGCGCGTTCGTGTGAAATTTTGCCCCGCCACCAAAAGTTGGCTGTATTGTGGCCAGATTACCGACGCCTCATAATGGGGGTTTCCAAAAGAGCCACGTCCTCGCGGTAACTTAGTTCCATTAGTTGCCGTCTAGGAACAATATACTT
This sequence comes from Ascaphus truei, assembly GCA_036426205.1. NCBI lineage: Eukaryota > Metazoa > Chordata > Amphibia > Anura > Ascaphidae > Ascaphus > Ascaphus truei. The sequence continues at coordinate 10,130 of WSYH01015687.1, read as the reverse complement.
ACATGGTGTGTTGCGGTTATCTGATTTTCCACCGCTGGAGAGACACCTGCCGGGAATTGGGAAGCGGAGAGTTGTAAAGGGACAATTGCATGTACACAATAACATCGCCTCCGGAGACGAACCGCGTTCATTTCAGCTCAGGGACCCCTGCCTGCGGAGACACTTACCCTCTGTGGTGCTGCGGAGACACTACCTCGTAGGTCTGCCGTAACACTACACTCTGTAGGTGTGCCAGTACTTACCTCTGTAGGTGCTGCCGTGAGAGAGATTTACTCCTTAGGTGCGACCGAGACACTTACACTCTGTAGGTTGCTACCGGAGACACCTTACCTCTGTAGGTGCTGCCGGAGATACTCACCCTTAGTGCGCCAGGATTTCTGTAGGTGCTGCAGAGATACTTACCTCTGTAGGTGTGCCCGGAGATACTTACCTCTGTAGTCTGCCGGAATTATCTTAACTCTATCAGGTGCTGCTGGAGATACTTACCTCTGTAGTGCTACCGCGATACTTACCTCTGTAGGTGCGTGGAGATACTACCTATGTAGTGCTACTAGACTAACTTACCTCTATAGGTGCTACCGTAGAACTTTCCTCTGTAGGGGCTGTGAGATACTTACCTCTGTAGGTGCTGCAGGAGATACCTACCTCTGTAGTGCTTACCGGAGGTACCTCTGTAGGTGTGCCGGAGACACTTACACTCTGTAGGTGCTGCCGAGATACCTACCTCTGTAGGTGCTACCGAGGGTACCTCTGTAGGAGCTACCAGAGATACTTCTCTGTAGGTGCTGCAGGAGATATTACCCTCTGTAGTGCTACCGGAGATACTTACCTTGTAGATGCTGCAGGAGATACTACCTCTGTAGGCGCTTCAGGAGACCTACCTCTGTAGGCACTGCAGGAGACACTTCCCTCTATAGGCGATGCAGGAGACACTTACCTCATAGGTGCTGCCGGAGATACTTACCTCTGTAGGTGCTACTGGAGATACTACACGGTGCTGCAGAGATACTTACCTCTGTAGGTGCTGCAGGAGACACTTACCTCTGTAGGACTGCAGGAGACACTTACCTCTATAGACGATGCAGGAGACACTTACCTCTATAGGTGCTGCCGGAATACTTACCTCTGTAGGTGCTGCCGGAAGATACTTACACCTGTAGGTGCTGCGGAGACAATACTCTCTGTAGGTGACTGACGGCAGATACTTACTCTGTAGGTGCTGCCGGAGATACTTACACCTTAGGTGCTGCCAGACATACTTACACTCTGTAGTGTGTGCCAGACATACTTATCTCTGTAGGTGCTACCAGAGATACTTACCTCTGTAGGTGCTGCCAGAGACACTTACCCCTGTAAATGCTGCCGGAGAATTACCTCTGTAGGTGCTGCTGGGATACTTGCCCCTGTAGGTGCTGCCGGAGATTAACTTACCCCTGTAGTGCTGCCGGAATACTTCCCCTGTAGGTGCTGCTGGAGTGTACTACCCTGTAAGTTGCTGGAGCGGAGATACTTACCTTGTAGGTTGCTGCTGAGATACTACCTCTGTAGGTGCTGCATGAGATAACTTACCTCTGTAGGAGCTGCAGAGGCATACTTACCCCCTGTAGGTGCTGCTGGAGATACTTACCTCTGTAGGTGCTGATGAGATACTTACCTCTGTAGTACTGCCAGAGATACTTACCCCTGTAGGTGCTACCAGAGATACTTACCTCTTAGGCTGAGATACTTCCCGTAGGTGCTGCTGGAGATACTTACCCTTAGTGTGCTGGAGATACTTACCTCTGTAGGTGCTGGCCCGACAGAACTTACCCTCTGTAGTGCTGCCAGAGACACTTACCCCTGTAGGTTGCTGCTGGAGAGACTTATCTACTGTACGGTGCTGCGGGAGATACTTACCCTCGTAGGTGCTGCAAGATACTTACCTCTGTAGGTGCTGACAGAGATACTACACCTCTGTAGGTGCTGCAGGAGGATTGACCATACACTGTAGGGTGCCACAGATATACCCTGGAATGTCACGTGTGCCCATGTCTGGGGGCCCCTGGAGTATCACGTGTGCCCATGTCTGGGGGCCCCTGGAATGTCACGTGTACCCATGTCTGGGGGTCCCTGGAATGTCACGTGTGCCCATGTCTGGGGGGCCCTGGAATGTCACGTGTGCCCATGTCTGGGGGCCCCTGGAGTATCACGTGTGCCCATGTCTGGGGGCCCCTGGAATGTCACGTGTGCCCAGGTGTGGTAGTATTTCTATGGGTAGCACCTGACAGGGGTTACAAGTATATCTCCAGGCCAAAAGCCACTACAGAGGGTAAGTATCTCTGGTAAGCACACTACAGGGGGTGTGGGTAAGGATCTCAAGAAGCAACAGGAAAGGAGGGTAAGTGTCTCCCGGCACACCTCAGCACCTACAGAGGGTAAGTATCGCTGCAAGCACCTACAGAGGTTTAAGTATCTCATGAAGCCCTAAAGAGGTGGTAAGTATCTCCTGCAGCACCTAACTAGGTAAAGTATCTCCTGCAGCACCTAAGAGGTAAGTGCTACGGCAGCACATTACAAGAGGGTAAGTATTCTCAGGCCGCAACATACAGAGTTAAAGTATCTCTGGTAGCACATACAGGGGGAAGTATCTAAGCCAGCACACCTACAGAGGGGTAAAGTATCTCCGCAGCACCAACAGAGGTATGTTCTCCTGCAGCACCCCGCACATAGGTAAGTATCTCTGGTACGAACCTACAGGGTAGTGTCTCGGCAGACCTACAGGGGTAAGGTATCTGTGGCAGACCTACAGAGGTAAAGTATCTCCCTGCAGCACCTACAAGGTGGGTAAGGATCTCTGGCAGCACCCCTCAGAGGTAAATATCTGTGCAGCACCACAGAGGGTAAGTATCCTCCCTGCAGCAAGACAAGAGATAAGTATCTCCAGCCCAAGCACCTACAGGGGTAAGTTGTCTATGGCAGAACCTACAGGGGTAAGTGTCTCTGGCAGCCAGCACTACAGAGGTAAGTATCTCCAGCAGGACCTACAGGGGTAAGTATATCAGCGCCACATAAGGGTAAGGTATCTCCTGCAGCACCTACAGAGGTAAGTATCTCTGGGTAGAACCACCAGGGGTAAGATCTCTGGGCAGTACCTAAGAGGTAAGTATCTCATTGCAGCACCTACAGAGGGTTTTTTGGAAGTATCTCCAAGCAGCACCTACAGGGGGTAAGTGGGTAGTCTCATTGCAGCTCCTTAAAGAGGGAAGTATCTCATGCAGCACCTACAGAGGTAAGTTATCTCCAGCACACCTACAGAGGAAGTATCCCGTCAGCACTTACAGAGGTAAGTATCTCCAGGCACTACAGGGGGTAAGATTTCCGCGCACCTACAGGGGAGTATTCTCGGGCAGCAACTACAGGGCAAGTATCTCCCAGCAGCACCTACAGGGACGTATCTTCCGGGCCGCCATTTACAAGGGGTACGTGTCTTGGCACAGCAACCTTACAGACGGTAAGTATCTCTGGTAGCACCTTACAGAGATAAGTCTGTCTGGCAAACACCTACAGAGGTAAAGGGTAAGTAGGTCTGGCAGCACACAAAGGGGTAAGTATCTACGGCAGCACCTCCAGAGGTAAGTAATCTTCCGGCAGCACCTACAGAGGTACGTGTCTCCGGCAGCACTACAGGTGTAAAGATCTCCGGCTAGCACCTACAGAGGTAAGTATCTCCGGCAGCAAATATAGAGGTAAGTGTCTCCTGAAAGTCTTATAGAGGGTAAGTGTCTCCCCTCAAGGCCTAAGAGGTGAAGTGTCTCCTGCAAGGCAACCTAACAGAGGTAAGTATCTCCTGCAGCACCTACAGAGTTAAGTATCTCAGTAGCACCTACAGAGGTAAGGTATCTCCGGCAGACCTATGAGGTAAGTGTCTCCTGAATCGCCTATAGAGGTAAGTGTCTTTTCCTTGTTTTTTGCAGTGGCCTACAGAGGTAAGGTCTCCTGAAAGCGCCTACAGAGTGATCCTGCAGCATCTACAGAGGTTAAGTATATCGTAGCACCTACAGAGGTAATTTATCTCCTGCAGCACCTTACAGAGGTAAGTATTCTCTGGGTAGTCCTACAGAGGGTACTCCGGTAGAACCTACAGAGGTAGGTATCTTGCAAGCACCTACAGAGGGAAGTGTCTCCGCAGCACCTACAGAGGGTACTCCGTAGCACACTACAGAGGTAGGTATTCTCCGGCCGCCATACAGAGGTAAGTATACCAGCAGCCCCTACAGAGGAAACGGATCTACGGGTAGCACTATAGAGGTAAGTATCTACGGTAGCACCTACAGAGGGTAAAGTATCTCCAGCAGCACCATTAAAGAGGCGGGAAGTATGATGAAGGGCAGAAATCTATTAGATAAGAGGCTACAAGGATAGAAAGACACAAGAAAAGAGAGAGGGAAGGATATAAGAAGAACAGAACAGAGGTAAGGATATAAGGCCCAGCACAAAACCTACAGAGGTTAAGTATCTACGGGCAGCACCCTACACGAGGTACAGTATCCTGGCCGCCACCTTATAGCGGGTGGGTGGTGGTATTCTCCGGCAGCACTAAACAGAGTAAGGTGGTCTCCGGTTAGCACCTACGATGTAGTGGAGGTGGAAGGCAACGGGTCAGAGAAACGAAAGATTCCTATTGGAAGGAGAGAATCTGTGAAAAGGCAAAATGAAAGACGCTCCGGGAAGGAGAGACGGACAGCACCAGAAAGAGGTAAGTGGGAGAAGCGAAGACACCTACAGGGGAAGTGTATACGGCAGCAATGACAGAGGGGTAAGTGTATAAGGCGGCGCAGGGGGGTCCTGGGAGCTGAAAGAACGCGGTTGTCTACGGAGGCGCGATTATTGTGTGACATGCATGTCCCTTTACTTTAAAACTCTCCGCTTCCCAATTCCCGCAGGTGTCTCCCAGCCGTTGCAATCAGGATAACCGCAACACAACCCATTGTAAGTATATTGTTCCTGACGGCACTAAATCTAATGGAACTAAGTTACCGCGGGGGAAGGACCGTGGCTCTTTTGGAAACCCGCCATTATGAGGCGCGAGGGAGGATCCTGGGGCGGGGCCGGTGGGTATCATGCAACAATACAGCCAACTTTTGGTGGCGGGCAAAATTTGCACACGAACGCGAAATATAAATATAGTAGCTCCGATTGCGCTACATGAGCATCGGAGCTTACTGGAATCGGCGTGAGCTTGTTTTGCAAATGGCGGAAATCACGATTCTAGCACCAGTCTGGCGAAAATGACTTGGCCCGCCAAGTTATCGGCCACTTGCTCTGTTAAATGCTGAATTTTTGCCACCAAAACCTGGCGAAGAGTATCACTTACCGTTCCTCTCTGCATAGCCCCACGGTCTCAGTACTGGAGGAGGAGCAGACTGTTGGTGTTCAAATGAGAAGAAGAAAGAGAAAACAATCGCACCCCCGTCAGGGGAAAGTAAACAGAGCCTCCCAAACCAGAGACAACGGAGACACATTACTGAGCAGTGCCGGTTCTCGGAGGAGTCTACTGTTTATTAATCGTGCGCGGTATTACGACACCAAAATGGATCTCACAAAAACACTTTCGTAAATGGAAGGTGTTTGATCAAACTCCGCGTCTTACCGATGCTTCACCAAAAGAGCAGATCAAAGGGTTTCTTTCTTATTGCTTCAGGAATAATATTACAGGAGGCCACATAAGGGAGGAGTAACCTCAACATACCAACCCCTGTCGTCTCTGCAGCCGACACAACACAGTCCCTCTGTTTCTCTGTATTATTTTGTAAGAGTTTAGTTTCAGGACGGGGGTACACTGAAAGGGCCATGGGAAACGGTTGTAGGTGTTTGTATTCGTGTAATTGTATGGTAATATATTGTAATATCTTTCTTTTCTGCGCGTGTACTTTTTTTCTTTATTTTAGTGTTAATTTGAAGAGGGGGGTCCCCTGGATCGAACCATCCTTCTTCAGAGAAAAATTGTAGCAGCAAAGTAGTTCCGAAGGAGCAAAAAAGGAGTCGAGGGCGCTATGAACGGAGATCCAATTTTAAATTTTTTGGGGTCACAATTGTAGTGCAAAAAAGTAGTCGTCGAACCCTTCAATAAAATTTCCGTAGTGTTGTGTAAAGAGGTCGTTATGGAAGGATCGTTATGTTGGGACTTTATCCACAATTTGAAGCATAGCGTGTTGTTTTGAAATACATTTCGAATGCGTTTCGTAACGTTGAAATACCTTGATTTGGATCATTTTAAATTGAGAAACAGAATTGTTGTGTATTCTTTTATTTATAACTGTATCAGGAAGTAGTAGTAGTTATATTCTTAGTGTTTTAATATATTATTTTCTAATAAGCCCTTTCGGTGAAACAATCGAATTATTGTTTCCTATATCAGAAGTTATGCGAAAAACTGGGGGGGGCGGAAACGTGGGCGGGCGGGGGGGTGGGCGGGGGGGGGGGCACGCACCTTACAAGACGGCCCCGCACGGGCTCCCACAAAACCAATGTGGATCTAATTAAATGCAGGGGGGGGGGGGAGTGAGTTGTGCCCTCGTACGCCTCACGTGCCTTGTCTTCGGCGTTTCTGGCGACGTCGTTGCCCCCATGGCAATGAACGTCACATCATGACGTTGTGACGTCAGATGACGCTGGACAAAAAGGGTAAGAGAGGAGCAGGCTGGGGGGCGGGCAGTGGGGGAGAGCAGGCAGGGGAGGCGCAGACTAAAATGCTTGCACACCCCCTACCCTATATATTTAAACCTCTCTGCTGAGTCAAATACATTCTAGTTGATATGGCAAAAGCAAATCTACGCTAACAATAAAACGACTTCTGAACATTTTACAAAAGTTTGACGTCTCCTGACACAAACACTATTTTTGAGTACGTCTCACTTGCATCGGGTACGCCGCGTGCGCCAGAGAAGAGAAACGGAGGACAGTCATCTTTGATGCGGATTGCCGGAGGAAGTCAGGATAGTACAGAGACGAAATACAGCGCAATTCCATGGGAGCTTCCACGTGCCCAAAAAGTGGGCTTGTACGCTAAGTACACCGGGACCCCCCCTGCGCTATGGGATGGGTGTTGGAGGAGGACTGTTGGAGGGCAGGAGAGGAAACCATTCATAAAAGAGAACATGGAAACGCCGGAGTTAAGTAATTTAGGGCAGACAGGAAGATTGTAGTGAAATAAATCACTTAATACTGTCACTGCTATTATAAAAACTGTTTACCAAAGTTGTGGAAGAAGCAACTTCTAATTACCAGCGTGGTCCGCTACATAAAAGGAGCATATGCTGGCCTTTTTGCCCAATGCAACATTTTAATAAAGGGGCAAAAATGGGGAGAGAACGATGAGATAGAGAAAGTTAGAAATGAAAGAACCTATAGCATTGGGGCCAGCGATTATAGTAACCGCACAGTTGCACGCCGCGAGAAACAAAGTCGTGGATGGAGTCAAGAGGGTGGCCGTTAGTGACGGTGCGCATGAGCAGAGCGCGAGGAGCGAAGAGAGACCGCACCATCCAGCGCGGCGAAGAATTTTACAAGCTACAAATGATTTTGTTCGTTTTCGCGGGGAGGCAGACGCCACATGAGCACATGTCAGCCAATGAGGGGAGCCAGTCTTGGACGCATCCGCCACGCCTCCCCGCCGTCAGGGTGCCATAGTCACAGGGTGCCAATAGTGTAGTGTGACCATGTCAGAGGGCCCCTGAGTGTAGTGTGCCCAGTCTGGGAGGCCCCTGGAAGTCAACTGTGCACCATCTCTGGGCGGCCCTGGAATGTACTGTGTGTCCATGGGGGGCGGGACTGGGAGGTCAGGTGTGCCCATGTCTGGGGGGCCCCTGGAATGTTCAGTCGTGTACCCATGTTGGGGGTCCTGGAATGTCAGTGTGCCCATGTCTGGCGGGCCCTGGAAATGCAGTGTGCCATGTCTGGGGGCACCTGGAGTATCACGTGTGCCCATTAGTCTGTTGGGGGCCCCTGGAGTTCAAGTGTGCCATGCTGGGGGCCCCGGAGCATGTGTCCAATGTCTGAGGGGGCCCTGGTCGTGTACCCATGTTGGGGCCCTGGAGTATCACGTGTCCCATGTTCTCGGGGGGCCCGGAAGTACACGTGTGCCCATGTCTGGGGGCCCTGGACATGTCAAGTGTCCATGTTGGGCCCCGAAGTACCATTGTGGCCTGTTCGGGGCACTGACAACTGGCCAGATCTGGCACAAGTCACGTGTGCCCAGTCTGGGGGCCCCTGGATATCACGTGTGCCATTTTAGGGGGCCCCTGAGTAACGCTGCAAGTCGGGCACCGGATGACGTGCCCAGTATGGGGCCCCTGGAATGTCAACGTGTATGCTACATGTCTGGGAATGATGGTAGTCACCCATGCAGAGGCCTAGGGATGTCAAGTGTTGCCAGTCTGGGGGCCATGCGAAGGGAAATGCACGTGTGCCCAGTCTGGGGGCCCCTGGAGTATCACGGGTGCCATGTCTGGGGGTCCCTGGAGAAGATCACGTGTGGACCATGATGGGGGCCCGGAACTGTCACGTGTCACAGTCTGGGGCCACCTGGCAAAGTCAGTGTGCCCATGTCTGGGGGGGCCCTGGAAGTATCACGTGTGCCCATGGCTGGGGCCCTGGGAATGTCACGTGTGCCCATGATCGGGGGGCCCCTGGAAATGTCACGTGTGCCCATGTCTGGGGGGCCCCGGACAAGTCACGTGTGCACATGTCTGAGGAGCAGGGGCCATGGAATGTCACGTGTGTACATGTTTGGGGGCCCCTGGCAGTAATCACGTGTGACAATGTCTGGCAGGAATGCGTGCCCTGTCGGGCCGAATGTCACGGTGCCTGTTGGGCCCGGTCAGTGTCCATTCTGGGGGCCCCTGGATAATGCACGTTGCCCATGTCTGGGGGCCTTTCAGTTGTTGCCCCAGTATGCGGGCCTGCATACTGCCTGGTCGGGCCCTGGGAAGGGTTTCTGGGGGCCCCTGGAGATCACGTGTGCATATGTCTGGGGCCCATTGAGTATCACGTGATGCCCATGTTGGGGGCCCATGGCAGATCACGTGTGCCATGGTATGGGGGCCCCTTGAGAGTAGAAGCGTCGTCGCCCACTTGGCGTCTGGCGGCCCCTGCCAATTGTTCACGTGGTGACCATGTCTAGGGGGCCCTGGATTAACTGTGCATGTTGGGACCCCGGTATAGTCGGTCTGGGCCCTGCGGGGGCCCTGGAGGTATCACGTGTACCATGTTCTGGGGGCCGGAGTATCACGTGTGCCCATGTCTGGGGGCCCTAGTGAGTACCTACGGTCCCATGTCTGGGGGCACCTGAATGTCACGTGTGCCCATGTAGGGGGCCCCTGGAATGTCACGTTGTGCCCATGTCTGGCATGGGCTTAGCTGTGACCTTATGGGGCCGGGTATCCGTGACCTGTGGGGGCTGAGTCCGACCATGTCTGGGGGCCCTAGGAGTATCACCGTGTTGCCCATGTCTGGGCGGCCCTGGAAGTATCAAGTGTTGCCCATGTCTGGGGGGCCCCTGGAGACTACGTTTATGCCCATTCTGGGGCCCCTGGAGTACACGTGTGCCCAGTCTGGGGGCCCTGGAGAGTACACGTGTGCCCATGTCGGTGGCCCCTGGAGTATCACGGGTGCCCATGTCTGGGGGCTGCCAACTGGGTAAGTCCAGTGGGGGCGCATGGAGTTACGTGTGCCCATGTCGGGGCCCTGGAGTGTCACGTGTTGCCATGTTGGGGAGGGCCCCTGGAATGTCACGTGTGCCCATGTTTGGGGGCCCTGGAGTAACAGTTGTGCCCATGTCTGGGGGCCCATGGAGTATCACGTGTGGCCATGTCTGGGGGGCCCCTGAGTATACGTGTGCCAGGATGCTTGGGGGCCAGGGAAGTATTCAAGGTGCCTACGCAGGCGTCTGGGGGCCCCTGGAGATTCACGTGTGCCATGTCTGGGGGCCCCTGGAGCACGTTGTGCCCATAGTCTGGACCATGGAAGTATGCCCAGTATGGGAGGCCCATGGAATGGTCACAGTGTGCAAGTCTGGGGGGGGCGCCCCTGGGAGTATGCACGTGTGCCCATGTTGGGGGGCCCCTGGATATCACGTGTGCCAGTATGGGGGT
>WSYH01015686.1:0-13917 GCA_036426205.1 Ascaphus truei | reverse complement strand
TATCTGCCCCCTCCCCTCTATAACACCTCAGTATCTGCCCCTCCCCTATATAACATCTCTCAGTAGCTGCCCCTCCTGGGGGGGGTGGTCAGGTCAGGTTATGTGTATAATTATACGGTTCCAACATGAGATCGTTACACCTGACATTAAATCTCTCAAGGATTCTATGTTGCTCCCTAAACACATATCACATGCTATAAACACATACAGGAGCGCCAGGACCGCGTCTCACCGCGAGAGGTATGTGTTCGTGTGTGTTCTTACCTTTCCCGGGATAGGCTGCATCCTTTAGCGCTGCGTTGCCATGACAAGCCGCTACGGTTAAAGGAAATATGAGGGCTGCTATCAGGGATAAACAAAACTTGATTCTATTGGATACAAAAGAATCCCAATTCATAGTTACAGACTATATGAGGTTGAAAAAAGACATATGTCGATCAAGTCCAACCTATGCTAAATTTAGACGACAGATACTTTATCCTATATCCGTACTTACAGTGTATTGATCCAGATGAAGGCAAACACAAACCCCAGTGTCATATCGTCCAATGATATCTCATAAGGGGAAAAATAAATTCCTCCTGACTCCAAATATTGGCAATCGGATTACTCCCGGAATCAACATCCTTCCCATGTTTACTTATTTGGTATATCACTGTATACCTTTCCTTTCTAAAGAGATGGCCAATGTTTTTTGAAAATATCTATTGTATCTGCCATCCCAGTCTCCATGGGTAATGAATCCCACACTGTAACTGCCCTTACTGTAAAGAACCCTTTCCTTTGTTGCTGGTGAAATCTCTTTTCCTCCAACCTTAAGGGATGGCCCCGAGTCCTTTGTACTGCCCTTGGGATAAATAGTTATTTTGAAAGCTTGTACTGTCCCCAAATATATTTGTATATATAGTTCTCATATCCCCTTTTAGACGCCATTTTTCTAACGTAAACAAATCTAATTTAGCTAGCCTCTCCTCATAAATCAGATTATCTATCCTTGTTATTAACTTGGCGGCTCTTCTCTGCATTTTTTCTATTTTCATAAAGTTTTTTTTTATGTAGTGGTGCCCCAAACTGTACTCCATATTCAAGGTGAGGTCTTACTAATGCTTTGTAAAGGGGCATAATTATGTTTACTTCCCTTCCATCCATTGCCCGTTTAATGCAAGATAAGATCTTGTTTGCCTTTGCAGCTACTGCATGACTTTGGGCACTATCGCTAAGCCTGCTGTCTACAAGCACTCCTAAATCCTTCTCCAACAAGGATTCCCCCAATTTATCCCCATTTAATTTGTACGTCGCCTGTTTATTCTTGTTTCCCAAATGCAGAACCTTACACTTATCTGTATTAAACCTCACCTGCCATTTACCTGCCCAAGTTTCCAGTCTCCCCAAGACCTTCTGGAGAGAAATTACATCCTGCTCTGATTCTACTACCTTACACAATTTAGTGTCATCAGCAAAGATGGAGACTTTGCTCTCAATGCCAACCTCAAGGTCATTTATAAACCGGTTAAGAAGCAGGGGTCCCAGTACTGATCCCTGAGGTACTCCACTCACAACTTTAGTCCAACTTGAAAAGGTTCCATTTATGACAACCCTCTGTTGTCGTCTATCCTTCAACCATTTTTAAATCCAGGTGCAAATATTTTTACCAAGTCCAATATGCTTTATTTTGTACACTAACCTCTTTTGTGGCACTGTATCAAAAGCCTTTACAAAACCTAAGTAGACTACATCAACTGCATTACCCTGGTCTAAATTCCTACTTACCTCCACAAAGAAATCAATAAGGTTAGTTTGGCATGATCTATCCTTCATAAATCCATGCTGACTATTACTAATAATTTTGTTATCCATTAGGTATAAACTAGAAGAAAAAGGAAACCTTGTAAACGAGCACTCAATCACAGGGAGGGTAATGTGATTGTAATCAAATTATTCTTTATTGTCATCAACGAATATAAAATATAGGGGTTTAAAATCAAACAGCATTGACTGTGACTGTAATCAGAGTGACATTGCTGAACGCGTTATTACTACATATGGGAGATCATGACAAATAGTCAGAAGTCCTATGCTGTATAAACAGCCTATTGGGAAATAGAGTAAAGGGGCCAGTGTTAGGACACTGCTGTATAGTCGAACCTGCTCAAACGGCCAGTGCGTTAACTGTTCGTGAAATATGCAGTAAAATATAACCAGGTGGATCTGGACTGAAATATTCCTCACTGCTGTCTATATTTAGGCATGTCCTCGAGCACATCAACATTGATACATTATGATCAGTGCTGATGTAGGGGACAGTGCATGTAAGAGATAGTGTTCAATAGCAACAGATTACGGTTATCTACCTTGTTGGCTCTGGATGCGCTCGAATAGATACACCATACATAGTTATTCATATAATGCCACAAATGCACATTGTGTCTATTCCCTTTGTAACCATCCCGGGCGGTCTCTGCAGGAAGCCGTTCAGTGTATACACTCACTCTACGGATCTACTCACGGCATTATCTACCTGCCGTGGATCCGCTTCCACTGTCAGCTGTGACCTGTCGGGTGATTGGATGTAGATCCTCAGTAACCTCACAGCACAGCCGCTCACTCACATCGGGCTACTGTGCTGCTGCTGTTGTATGCAGCAGGCATTTAACCTATCCCACATACAGGGACACTATCCTCTTTAAGACACTCACTGCCTTCTTGATCCTTACATGTGATCTTTATTGATCCCTATGTGATCCTTATATGTACTAACTGCCTCCTCATACTTACCCTCCTCAGCAGTGAATATAATTCCAATCCCTGCTGAATATTTCAGTCCATATCCACCTGGTTATATTTTACTGCATATTTCACGAACAGTTACCACTGGCCGTTGAGGCAGGTTCTACTATACAGCAGTGTCTAACACTGGCCCCTTTACTCTATTTCCCAATAGGCTGTTATATACAGCATGAGACTCTGACTATTTGTCATGAATCTCCCATATGTATAATCAACAGAGCTGTTACAGCAATGTCACTCTGATTACAGTCACAGTCAATGCTGGTTGATTTTAAACCCCTATATTTTATATTCGTTGATGACAATAAAGAATAATTTTATTACAATCACATTACCCTTCCTGTGATTGAGTGCTCGTTTACAAGGTTTCCTTTTTCTTCTAGTTTATGCCACTGTACCCTACCTAGTGAGCACCTCACTCTTATACTCTCTAGCTGTGCAGGGGCTCCCCTCTTTGTGTGTATCCATTAGGTATTCCTGAATATTATCCCATATTAAACCTTCAAGTAGTTTCCCCACTATTGAAGTCAGGCTTACAGGTCTGTAATTACCCGGTTGTGATCTAGCTCCCTTTTTAAATATAGGCAACACATCTGCTTTAGGCCAATCTTGTGGTACTGAGCCTGTGTAAATGAGTCCTGGAATATTAAATGTAATGGTGTGGCTATTACTGAACTTCTCCTTAAGAACTCTTGGATGTAAGCCATCGGGGCCAGATGCCTTATTTATTTTCATATTATGACCCCCCTATACTCTTCTTCCCCCGTTAACCAATTATTTGTTAATATAGAGGTTGTGGCTTCCTCCTTAACTCGATGCACTCGTAAACAAATCCTCTAATTACTAAAATATAGCGTTTAATATTCAACTTTATACAGTATATAAACAATGCAACATAAGGACTAGTGACTTAACAATGAAAAATATATCAACTGGAGTAACGACCTCTAACATCAACGGGACAATTAGTAGTAGTTGATTAGGGTACGGAGCTGCACTCACCAAGATCCCCAATAGCAGGTGCTGTAGCAAACCACATCTAGTAATAATTATAAAGTAGACACAGGGATAATCTACATCTAGTGAATAATAATATGAATCGCATTTCACTCATCAGAGCACCGCCGAAGATCTGATGAGTGAAACGCGTGTCGGGTAGCATCGTCAAACGTTGTGACGTCATGAGAGCAACCTAGGAACAGGTCTAACAAACTGTGTGCACAGGAGACGGAGGGCGGTGCACAGCGGAAGAAAACTCCACCAGGCAAGGTGTGTCATGAGTTGATACTACTCACTCACTCAGATTGCATACTTCAATCAAGTTAATGCGACTTTTTCAACTCACTGCATATATATTCCTACAATTGTTGGGCAAGAGGAACTGCTGCTTTATATATTCAGTTACTGCTGCACATTTCTAATGGACATTTACATGTGTTGAGGGTTTTGATGCACTGTTTGGGTTTTCTGCATAGTTAACCCTGGAAATCCTCTAACAAGCTGTGTGCCTGATACAATACAGATTTCACACGTTCAACTTGGTTGCAAATGTTTCAGTTTTGGGGAAATTTGGGCAGCTATCGCCATAATTAAATGTATTTGCTTTGGTATTCTACCTTAGCACCACATGTAGCTTATGACTGTTTGGCTACAATGAATTAATTTCTCACTCTTTCACACACTGTGTGATTCCCAGATATATTTCAACTTTATTCTCTTCTTGACACATCTGTTGTCATTTTGGGTAGGGAATTCATATGATTATTCACTAGGTGTATATGCAGATCGTCTCTGTATATACTTTATAATTATTACCAGGCTGCAAGGCGGCGCTGCTGGAATACCGGCCGGGGGGGAAGCCGGAGCAGCAGGGAGGGCGCCTGGGTTACCCCGCAGCTGCTGGTGGGAGGAGGTGGTGGTGATGAGGGCAAAAAGCACGGGAAGGTTGCAGAAGAAGGTGGAGCAATTGTCCCAGGAGACGGGCACACTCAGGAACTTGTTCCTGTACCAATATGGCCGCTAATGCGCTTCAACGTGAGGATCACATGATCTCCTACGTGGCAGAATGACGTACCTTGCCAGGAGAGCTGAGCAGGAGGTTGCTGTTGCTCCCCGAAAAATTGTTATTAAATCAATGGTGCGCCTAACAACAATTGTGTTGTTCCCTGTTGGCTTCCAGCCAGAATAAACCTTGTTTATTTAACGCCTTCGTTCTGTCTGGCGCTTGCGTTCTGGGTGTAATCGTCTGGTCTCCCGTGATGGCTCCTACAATAGGGACTCTTGTTAAATGCTGCTCTCCGCCCTATTCAGGTACCAGTAATAAATTGCCTCGTTGGTATTAGAGGTCGTTACACCAGTTCATATATTTTTAATCATTAGTCACTAGTCCTTGTTTATATATAAAGTTTAATATTAAACGTTATATTTTAGTAATTAGTGGATTTGTTTAAGAGTGCATCGAATTGGGATTGCTTTGTATCAAGTAGAATACAGTGCAGTATATACAGAATCCCTCTGCAGGTTATACACATCCTGTATACATCAAGTAGATTTGAGCTGGTGTCCTGCAGTTAGCTGTACTGACACAGGGGGGAAGCAGAGCACCATGATCTATACAGCCAGCCAACTACGCTATGCTGTTTGCATAGGAGCAACCACATGGGGGCGCATGCATGTATATCAGGCCTGCACACAGCCTGTAAAGTGAAACGTGCTCCAAGGAAAGCAGATTCGGGCCGCACTATAATTGAAATGATCTAATTTCCGGGGTTATATATGTAACGGTTTTTCTGGCCCGGCCTGACCCACCCAATCTCACATTGGCCCCTGTGGTCTAACCGGTCCCCATTACAGTGTGGTAGTGTCTGGTGGTGCACCTGTTGGCAACAGGACTCCTGAGTCTCCCGCATGATGGTGTGTGGGGAGGACCCGTCCAGACAGGCAGCTGAGGTAGTGTGCTGAGTCCTACCTAGTTCCAGTGCAGCGCCTCCACCTCATCAGGGTCCCTTCTGTCACTTGGGGATGGTCCTGGCGAGGAACTCCTCTGTGGTGCTCCTCTCTGTACATTCACTCCACACATGTACACGAGAGGGTTTGTGATTAAGAGCATCTTTATTGGTTGAGGTGGGCTAACTGCCCCTCGCAGTAGTCTCTCTAGCCACTCATCGTTCCTCAGTGCTTCCCTTTGAAAGGTGAAATTCTCCTTTAATAGGGATTCCCTATCCCAGCCGGGATGTCTTTACCCCGTGCCAGGTCCCTGGACACAGTCTTCTTACTCAGCTACTATAACATAACTTTTACTCCTCGCAGAACTCTAGCAGACTACTCAGAACCCCGCAGAACTAACTTTTAGACACAGTGCTGTGCCTTATGTACACTCTGGAAGCTGACACACCTCTGACATCACTAACCATGGAGTCAGAGCATGTGACCACTCCCATCCATACACAGGGCACCCCACCAGGGTGTGAGGGCAAACCTCCATAATTACTGCTGGCATACCCACAACTTACTAGGCCTTACTGTCAGCAGGAGAGATGACTGTAGCCATTTTACATGACCGCTACATATAAAAAAAACAACTGCAATGTGCCAAGGTCAATGTATGAGGTGTACAATATCAGCCGCGAAGCTACCCATACGCTCCGTTAAAGAGGTGTGTTTTAAGATAGAATTAAAGGTGGATAGAGAGGGTGCAAGTCGGGTATTGAGGGGAAGGGCATTCCAGGGGTGTGGGGCAGTCGGTGAGAAAGGTTTAAGGCGGGAGAGGGCTTTAGATACAAAGGGGGTCGAGAGAAGACATCCTTGAGCAGAACGCAAGAGTCGGGATGGTGCATAGCGAGAAATTAGGGCTGAGATGTAAGGAGGGGCAGAAGAGTGTAAAGCCTTAGGCTGCGTTCCCGCTAGCGCTGAGCGGGCGGCGTTTGCGGCAGTTACTTACATATATAGCTATATGTAAGTCCCCGCTCACGCTGTGCACGCGCCCTCGTGCGCAGGCACACACGCTCACCCGCGCTCGGCGCTTAAGTAAACAAAAAAACTATACTTTCCCGCGCGCTCAACTACCCGCAATGCCCCCCCCCCCACCCGCGCGCGTACATGCAGGACAGCTGGTGCTCATGCTTGGAGTGCTCTCCAAGCATGAGCGCGCTCAGCGCCAGCGGGGACTCAGCCTTAGGCTGCGGACATAGTAAGTTCTCCCGTGCGGAGGCGCGCAGAGGCTGAGGGAAAGCAAGTGCTTTCCCTGGCCATGGTACGCGCGCCGTCCGTGGGCGCGTCGGGGGGCGTGCCAGTGACGTCACTGAGCTGGTTCGCCCTCATTGGGCGAACCACTCAGGGACCGGCCTGTCGCGCAAGAAATCAGTTGTAACTGATTTCTTGCGCAACGGCCGTACCCTCCCGCCGCATAGACGCGAACACTGCCTTTAGGCAGACTGTTCGCTCGCGTCCGCGCGGTCTGCCATACCACGGACGCAGCCTTAAAAGTGAGGAGAATTGAGTGTGTGATACAGGATTTGATAGGAAACCAGGAGAGGGATTTCAGCAGGGGAGACCGAGACAGATTTAGGAAAGAGTAGAGTGATTCTGGCATCAGCATTTATGATAGATTGAAGGGGAGACAGGCGAGAGGCAGGAAGGCCGGACAGCAGGAGGTTACAATAGTCGAGACGGGAGAGAATGAGGGCCCGTGTTAGAGTTTTAGCAGCAGAGGGACAGAGGAAAGGGCGTATCTTTGTAATGTTACGGAGGTAAAAACAACAGGTTTCAGCTACATTGTGAGAGGAGAACGTGAGGGAGGAGTCAAATGTGACCCCTAGGCAGTGTGCTTGTGATACTGGGTGTATGATAGAACTGCCAACTGCAGAAGGGGTAGTAGGGCCAGGCTTGGGAGGAAGTATGAGGAGCTCTGTTTTTGCCATGTTGAGTTTAAGTCGGCGGGGGGCTATCCAGGATGATATAGCAGAGAGACATTCAGAGACTTTGGTCTGTACAGCAGGTGTAAGGTCAGCAAGGCCGTCTTAACAGCATTATAGGCCTCCGGGCAAAGCAGTGCACTAGGCCCGGCCTACACAACCCCTCACAGCAATAAAAATGTCAATTATCGATAAAATAAACTTATATTTATTGGTACCTTCAACAAAACCGTTAATCGCCTCCCGCGAATCCGTTACAATATTCTGCTTCCATAACATTGCAAGCAATAAAAAACGGCGACATTTCTCTGGCGAATGCAGACACGCCAACGCTCCGCTACAAGTCGTCATTTTTCTCCTTCTACCGAGATAGCGGGAGATGTGAATGTTGAGGCGGGTGATCGGAAAATTAGTGTTACATTCTGGTCTGTGCATAGATTAGCGTGGGGCCCCTACGCTCGTGTGGCCCCCGGGCAACTGCCCAGCGTGCCCATGCGTTAAGATGGCACTGAAGGTCAGGGGTTGAAAAGTAAAATTTATCAGCGACAGAATAGAGGTGATATTTGAACCCAAGAGATGTGATGGAGAGAGTGTGTAAAGAGAGAAGAGAAGAGGTCCCAGGACAGAGACGAGTTACACCCACAGAGAGAGCGACCGAGGAGGAGTTAGCAAACAAGACACGGACAGTACGATGGGAGAGGTAAGAGGAGACCCAGGATACCAAGAGTATGGAGAATGTGAAGGAGACGAGGGTGGGAAACAGTATCACAGGCTGCAGAGAGGTCGAGCAGTAAGAGCAGAGTGGGAGATCCCACCCTTGTACAGTGGGATGCAGCAGGCTCCCCCTGTCAGGCCCCAGGCTCAGACAGTCCTTGCTGTGTCCCAGAAAATCAATAACACAGACAGCGCCTGACGGCTCACACGCAACTCCTGTGTTTATCAGATGTGTGCCAGGTCATTAAACACGGAGCAATCACACTGCAGGCAGATACACAGAGGGCCACACACACACACACACACACACGCTAAACCAGACCCCCTCCTCCACACACATACACATGCAGAGCGAACCCCCCGCCCCCCACAGAGCAATGCAAGAGCAGACCACCACACACACACACACACACTGCACTGAGGGCTGGACCCCCATATGAAGCAATACATGACCAGACTAGGGGTTGTACAGATTGTAAGTCACGGTGTGCATACAAAGCCATGCTCTCCCTCAAGACGACAAGGGGTTACATATTCCCGGTAAAACAGCGGCCACCTTAGGGGTAGGTGGGCTCTCTGTCACCCTGAATTGGTGGGACAGAGCCCTCTCTCCCCCCCCCTCTCTTATCCCTGCAGTCTCTCCCCGGCCCCTGTCCATAAACAGTGAGCTCAGATTTTCCACTGTGGTGTCAGCGGAGAAGCAGAGGGAGCGCGGCAGAATTCCATTAAATCCTGGAAAAAGGGGGGGGGGGAGAGAGGGGAGAGAGGGGAGAGACAAGGGGACATACCACCAATTTGAATCTGAAAACAATTTTTAAAAAAATGCTGCTATCGCCCAGTAAATAAGTCTTTTTTATCCCAACACATCAGGGAAGAATTCAGACACGTGCATTTCCATCCCAGATCTGGAAGACAGAAACTTTCAGATGTTTGCCAGTGTAAAGGGTGGCTGGGGGGGAGAGAAGGAGGAGAACGTATAGGAGTGTATGGGGAGGGGGAGAGAGGGGTGTGGGGAGCACAAGAGTGTTGTGGGAGGCTGAAATTTAAAGGGGGACATTTTCACGTAACATAACCGATTGATCCAAAGTCACAAACTTTAATCACCGCCCTTTGAACTTTGACCTTTCTATGGGATAGGAGAGGTCTGGGGAGGCTTATTAAAGGTGGGCCCCCTTTCCCCCCTATCCCCCGTCCCCCCGGGCTGCTTTCAAACTTGAATGTGAGGGGGCACTCAGAGAGTCATTAACTGTCACTGTGAGGGGCACTCAGCTCTGCGTGAGGGGCACTCAGCTCTGCTGTGAGGGGGCCCTCAGTTTCTCGATACTCTGTGAGAGGGCCCATAGTCCTCCGCTCCGCAGCACGACACCCTCAGAGCACAGACAGGTCGTGACAGGAGTGTGAGTGCGCCCTCAGCGCTGCTTTGCTGTTGCGGGTTACAAGCCGGTCCAGGAACCTCCGCGCTCGCTTGCTCAGACTCTCCTTGCGCTGGTTCCGCGCTCTGCAGCTCGGGCGTGTGTCCGCGCCCTCCCCGCGCAGGCGGATCTGACGCACGGTCCCCTCGAACAGCTCGCGCACGTTGTGCTGCAGGACGGCGGACGTCTCGATGAATTTACAGTCACACACCACGGCGCAGGCGCGTCCCTCTGCGGAGAGAGGACAGCGGGCAGGGCTCAGGGGCGCAGTGCCAGGCAGGGCTCAGGGGCGCAGTGCCAGGCAGGGCTCAGGGGCGCAGTATGTATGTATGTATGCATGTCTTTATTTATATAGCGCCATTAGTGTACATAGCGCTTCACAGCAGTAACACACGTGACAATCATATAAATAACAAATAATACAAATAACAGGTCATGGGAATAAGTGCTTCAGACATAAAAGTAACATTAAGGAAGAGGAGTCCCTGCCCCGAGGAGCTTACAATCTAATTGGTGGGGAGAACGTACAGAGACAGTAGTGCATTCAGGTAAGTGCGTCTGCAGGGTGCAAGCTTTATGTCTCATGTATAGTGTTAGCCACGGTGATACTCATACGCTTCTTTAAGCAGGTGTGTCTTAAGGTGGGTCTTAAAGGTGGATAGAGAGGGTGCTAGTCGGGTACTGAGGGGAAGGGCATTCCAGAGGTGCGGGGCAGTCAGTGAGAAAGGTTAAAGGTGGGAGAGGGCTTTAGATACAAAGGGGGTAGAAAGAAGACATCCTGGAGCAGAACGAAAGAGTCGGGATGGTGCATAGCGAGAAATTAGGGCAGAGATGTAAGGAGGGGCAGAAGAGTGTAAAGCTTTAAAAGTGAGGAGGAGAATTGAGTGTGAGATGCGGGATTTGATCGGAAGCCAGGAGAGGGATTTCAGGAGGGGAGACGCGGAGACAGATTTAGGAAAGAGTAGAGTGATTCTGGCAGCAGCGTTTAGGATAGATTGTAGGGGAGACAGGTGAGAGGCAGGAAGGCCGGACAGCAGGAGGTTATAGTAAACGAGACGGGAGGGAATGAGGGCCTGGGTGCTATACCATTCTCTGCACAACGTTCACTTTCTCTCCCCCCTCTGGCTTTCTCTGTCGCTCCCCATCTCTCACCTTCCACAGACACCTCCCTGCAGCGCACGAGGTCCGTCTTGTTCCCCACGAGGATGATGGGAATATTTTCGTCCTGTCGGGTGTGTCTCAGCTTAATGTGCAGTTCCGAGGCACTCTCAAAGCTGGCCCGATCCGTTATGGAGTACACAATGATGTATGCGTTCCCCACTTGCATGGAACAGTCACGCTTCTGCAATGAGACACATCCCAATAACTACCCTGCCCCCCCCCACACATAACCTGCCCCCACCGTTCCTCCACATGGGCTCCCCGTCCTACCTGTGCCTCAAATCCCCACATTTCCATCACCAGCAGAGTGGTGTCTTCTCCATCCACGGTCAGTGTGCACTCATAGACCTCTAAAATGGAGAGGTCAGAGGTCACAGGAGGGTTAAGGGGGAGGGGGGAAGAGAGAGAACAGGAATTCCTCCAGCACCCCAATAGAAATGGCACTTCTCAGATCCTAAGCCACGCAATAACGGGAGAGCAGCGTGTGAAAGTGCGCGGTGTGCCGCCGCCGCCAACACCTATCTTTTATCAACCCTCGTCTCCAGGGGTCACCTCTCCCTCCGTGCCCCCACCCTCTCTCACCTCCGCTTGATCTCCCCCCCTCTCACCTTGCTGCTGTTCCGCTGCTCCTCTCTCCTGCTCTCTTGTGAAGATACCGACCAGACTGGACTTCCCGACCCCAGAATCGCCGAGCAGAACCACTCTAAACGGAGCCTCGCATACCTCGTCCGAGCCCCCCGAGTCAGAGGAACCGCTGCCGCGGGCCCCGAGTGTGGGCGTGGAGGGCATCCCCAGAGGTGGGGGGAATGCTCGCGGGCGGCTCTGGTGGGTGCAGGGCAGGGGGGTGCTGGCTCTCCTCCGCAGGGGGGAACGGCTGGCACTCATCTGAATGGAAAGCACGTGGGACGGCTCCTGCTGCTCGGTTTGACTAGTCGGGTATACAGAGTCTAGATTTGGTGATTGCGAAGAGGAGGAATGAAACAAGGGGCAGAAAGTGAGGGGGCGGGGACATAACCGATGTATTATCTGCCGGGCAGGAGACTCTGAAAGACAATTTTGGTCGATGTCTCAGAATGTCAAGGGGAGTCTGCAGCCGATTTATTTGGTGCACAATTGTATGGGGCAATAGGAGGAGTTATAGGGAGCGGTTATATGGGGTAATAGGAGGAGTTATAGGGAGGGGGTATATGGGAAATGGGAGGAGTTATAGGGAGGGGGTATGTGGGGCAATAGGAGGGGTTATAGGGAGGGGGTATATGGGGCAATAGGAGGGGTTATAGGGAGCGGTTATATGGGGGTAATAGGAGGAGTTCTAGGGAGAGGTTATATGGGGCAATAGGAGGAGTTATAGGGAGCGGTTATATGGGGCAATAGAAGGAGTTATAGGGAGAGGTTATATGGAGTAATAGGAGGAGTTATAGGGAGAGGTTATATGGGGTAATAAGAGGAGTTATATGGAGAGGTTATATGGGCAATAGAAGGAGTTATAGGGAGAGGTTATATGGAGTAATAGGAGTTATAGGGAGCGGTTATATGGAGTAACAGGAGGAGTTTCAGGAAGTGGTTAAATGGGGTAATAGGAGGAGTTATAGGGAGCAGTTATATCGAGCAACAGGGAGTGGAGATATGTGCAATAGGAGGTGTTATAGTGAGAGGTTATATGGGTCAATAGGAGTAGTTATAGGGAGCGGTTATATGGGGCAATAGGAGGAGTTATAGGGCGCGGTTATATGGGTAATAGGAGGAGTTATAGGGAGAGGTTATATGGAGATATAGGAGTTATAGGGAGGGGTTATATGGAGCAATAGGAGTAGTTATAGGGAGCTGTTATATGGAGATATAGGAGTTATAGGGATGGGTTATATGGAGCAATAGGAGGAGTTATAGGGAGAGGTTATATGGAGCAATAGGAGGAGTTATAGGGAGCGTTTTTTTTGGAGTTATATGGAGTACTAGGAGATATAGCGAGGGGTTATATGAGGTAATAGGAGCAGTGTCAGCATCACTTTGTTCCTTGTATTGTGATGAAAACCACCGCCAAGTCTGACCTATTGTAAACTCGAAACGCTCTGTATCTCACACACAACATACGTTTACTTTTTGCTGTGTTTGCAATTTCTTTTTAACAGTTTGATGCTGGCCCCTGAAAGTTTCGTTTTGTTCGGGCGCTGCGCGCGGGGGCCTGGAGGGGTGAGGGGGGGTGTGTGTGAGATGTGCCCGGACCCCCCGGTCACCCTCTCTGTGCCTCCTGCGCAATGCGACACCAAGCTGCCACGGGAACAGGAGGCCCGTTAAGGCGCAAGAAGCGATGACATGACGGGGGGGGGGGGGGGGGGGGGGGGGGCGAGCAGGACAGTCTCCGGGGGCGAGAATGAGGACGCCACAACTGTCACCGCACTCACTAAGCAGCTTTCGGATGCAGAATGGGGCAGAGAATGCTGCTAACGGGAATGAAATCTGCAGAGCATTTAGCAGAACACTAGTGGGGGCGTAAGGTGCATATTGTTCTGCACACACTTGCATGTTGCTGCAGACCCCTCGGGTGCTGATGAGGGTCCCTATAAACTGTTCTCACCCCGTCTTACCGGTTAATTCTTTCTTGCCGTCTCCCCAAGCTTGACCCGCAGCACCGGCGATCCCTGGGCTGTCTCTCTGGGATCCTGAGCTGTCTCTTTCCCCCCGGAGTCTTGCGCTCTTCGATTCCAACATGAGCTTACAGCCAGCTGTTTAATATCAGCTGGCGCTGCCTCCCCTGAGTGTGACCCCACCCACACACCCACCAACATTCACACGGGGTGTAGCCTCCCCTGAGAGTGACCCCACCCACACACCCACCCACATTCACACAGGACGCTGCTTCCCCTGAGTGGGACCCCACCCACACACCTTCACACGGGGTGCTGCCTCCCCTGAGTGTGACCCCACCCACA
>WSYH01015685.1:0-13920 GCA_036426205.1 Ascaphus truei | reverse complement strand
ATATACCTGAATCCTCTAATTTGCTACACTATGAACAGTGAAGTTTTTTTGCCACTTTTTTTTATCCACCATAACTTAAATGGTATGTGGTTTGCAATCATTACTAGCTCACAATTTATTTATTTATAAAAATGTTTACCAGAGAGTAATATACTTGAGAAATACCTCTCGTTTCAAGTATGTCCTGGGCACAGAGTTATAAAAAATACATGGTTACAATAAAAGAACAGGGTTATACAGTCACTTCACAGCACATTTCATGGACAGATAAAGTAGAAAATTGGGTACAGGGGATAAAGGGCTTGTGAGTTTCTGATAGAAATAGAGCAGCTTTAACATCAACTAACATCAGTGAACGGCAGCAAACGGCTATTATATTGAATCAGCAAACAAGTAAACATGAATGGATTCAATGAGCCACAGTAGCTGTGCCTGAGCAGCTCTATTAATGTAATATGTCCTTTGCCCAGGCTTAGTGGCATGGCACAGGCTTCAGAGGGCCCATGTAAAACACAAAGAAAGGTAAACATGAGATGCCCATTCTACTCATTTGCGTATAATTATCCAGAATAATTATCAGCAAATACAATTTGTAATTAATTTCCAAGGAAACTTAAGCAGTAGTATCTTTTAGCACAATTATATGTGTTTTTGTTACAAAAGGTTGTTTTTTGGTGGCTATGTGGAATTGCACCTTTAAGAGGTCCTTTGAAGACATTTAGATGTACTCACTAGTGTACAGTTTGCACTCTTTAAAACACAACCAAGTGTGTCCACAACCAAGTGTTGCAACCACAACAAACTTTACAATGTGGAACCAGCAACCAAGCTGAAACTGTCTTAAAGTGGCTCTTTCGGCTAAGATAATGTGTAAGTTGAAGACAGATACTGAGTTACAATAGCACACAAGGACTATGTACAGCATTGCCAGAATTACCACCAAAGATGCATGAGTTTAGGGGCAATATCGAAGTACCCCAAAACATTGATCCGAAGAGCAGCTTGGCCCGATAAGGTGGAAAGGAGGCAAAATATTGTTCCAATTTCAGACTCGGGCTGCAAGGGAAAGGGTGACAGGAAAAAGGAGACCGACAGAGCGAACTGGAAGGCTAGGGGAAAGGGGACGAACTGAGAGCAAGCTGGGAGGGCAGGTGAGGTCAGAAGGTAGGAGGGGGTTGGCGGCTCACGGACATGGCTGGAGGCAAAGAGACAGGGTGGGAATTTTATATATATAAATATACATATATATATAAATATACCCACCACCACACACACACACACACACACACATCACACACACACACACACACACACACAACACACACACACACACACACTACCTGCTTATAATAAAATATATAAAAAAAACAACAGATACAATTTGTAAGGTTATATTTTGCAATTTTTCATATTTGTATCATAAATTTAATTTTATTTTGCTTATCAAGTGTTTAATGTGTGAAGCTAATAGGTTTTGGAAATCTCCGGCATTGAATGCATAGCATTTAAATCCTGAGTTCCCCTGTTGTGTTTCTGAAATTAATAAAGTTAGTTTGAGCCTTAAATGTCACTTATTTGCTTTCTTATTTTCATAGGCAATTTCACTAAGCAGAGGAACTTGCTAATCCGGCATTCACATAGATAGAAGGTCAAAGTTGGTCAGTGAGCCAAGAAATACCATATCAGGGTTTCTTTCCTCTCCAATTGAAAGAGGTATAAATTGTGGAATTAGTGTATTGATTGAAGGCTACAACTTCAAGCAATCAGTTTTTCTGGCTTGACAAGATTATTTTATCCTACTTTTCTTTTAGTATTATGTGTTCTATTTGAGCCATCCTTCAGGCAGATGAAGTGACAGCTTGAATTTACTCAATAAAATCTACCAGTTAGGAAACCTACTGAGCCGAACAAAAGATGAAAACGATTGCAAGGGGAAAGTGCAGTTAGTGTAAGCAAGCATAGCACTCTATAAGAAAAATTATTAACTGAAATTATGCCCTAATCAATATATTTCTATGGAATATGTGAGAAGTTTGTAAAATGTTCTTGGTAGGCCAGTCAGCAGATAATGCCACCTTTACACAAAATCGTTAAAACTATCAAATGTTACTGAAAACGATGATTTCTTAATTGCCATATTTTGCTTTAATTGCAACAAATCACACAATATTTAACTTCTGGGGCTCTTGTCTATAAAAGTGTAATTTATTTCCATGCTAACAATTCATTTTCTCAGTGTGACTTGTTAAACTGTTTTTTCTTCTTCCTGAAGAAAGACATGGGGGGGAAAGACAAATACTCCTGCTGCAATGTTGAATGTTTTACAAGCAGACATTGGGGTTTACATATAGTAACCAAGTATTAATATAATAAATATGTTACTTAAATATTTATTCCGTACATAGTCCGTACATAGTGATAGAAAGGGGCAATGACTCCCTTTCCTATTGTTACTTTCATGTCTGAAGCAATATGTGTTGTATGTACAGTATGCATGCATATCTTTATTTAAATAGCGCTCAGTGTACTCAGTGCTTTACAAAGACAATACATTACAGGGAATTATATTACAATAAGCGCAACAAAGTCAGACAATAGGAAAGGAAACCCCTGCCCCGGAGAGCTTACAATCTAAGTGGTATGTTGTGAAATTTACAGAGACAGCAGATGAGGGAATAAGTGCAGTAGATGGCAGTACTTGGTAGGAGTGACTGTGGGACAATAGCAATGAGTGCAGACTATTGGGACACGTCATTTAGGAGGTGGGTTTTCAGGTATGTCTTAAAGGTGGGGAGAGGGGGTGCTTGGCATATACTGAGTGTGAGAGAGTTCCACAGACAAGGTGCAGTGAGGGAAAAGGGTTTAAGGCGAGAGATCAGGAGCGGTGAAAGGGGTGGAGGGGAGACAGTCATGGGCAGAACGCAGTAGGTGAGTGGTGGCATAACGAGAGATCAAAGCCGATATAGGAAGGAGGCGATGAGTGGAGAGCCTTAAAAGTAAAGAGGAGAACTTTGCGGGGGATCCAAAATGTGATGAGAAGCCAGGAGAGGGATTTAATGAGGAGATGAGCAGATATTGTTTTTGGAGAAAGTGAAATTATTCTAGCAGCCACATTTTGGATTGATTGCAGGGAAGAAAGTTATGAGACAGGGAGGCCTGTTAGTAGTATACTACAATAATCCAGATGTGAGAGGATGATAATATTACTGCTGGGAAGCGCTATGTACCTGGATGGTACTATATAAATAAAGATATACATACATATGCCACAAGGGGAGGTTTCAGGGAGTAGATATAGTTCTTGGAACTATACTAAACTAGGTCTCTCTCTTTTTTTAAATCTCAATTTGTTGGTAGATTTTAAGAAATAGAAAAAAAAAGTATGACTCTGCCTGATCTGATCAGCAAAAATCAGGGGATGAAAGGAACTTGCAAATCCGCGGCGAATTTGAATTCCTGCAAAAATTTCGCCCATCTCTACCTCAGACTTATTTTCTCCCTATAGGAAATCTAAAAATGGCCTGACAATTAAGCATCCAGAAGCATCATTCTTTCTAAGTGACTTAGTGGATATTGTAGAGAAACGTAAGAATACCGGAACAAATAAAATTTCCAATTTACAAGGGGTGAGAACTATTACTTTTCAGTGTCAACTTGGGAAGAACAGTCTGATACATGGTAAGAGGAGATCTTTTGAAGCTTGACGCAGAATGTATTGAGGTCAGTTGGAGCAGACTCTCAAAGGATTCTATGTGTATGTGTGACTGGACAATGTATTGAGTGAAACATGCCAATCTTGAGGTGCATCATGCTGGAATAGCATCACAGATGTTGCTTCATTCTGAAACAGAACCACAACAAAGAAGACTCTACAAAGCTGGACAGTAATTTGAATTTCACATTTTACTCTAAAGAATGTATGAGCTGGATTGCAAATCCCATAACCCACAAGAAAGCAGGTCTTAGTTGAATGCAGTATAATGAATTAAGTATATATGGGGATAGTGACACAACACTCACATTGACATAGTTTCCAATGTAAAAATATAAATGTAAATACACGATATAAAAATAATATCAGTCCAATGAGTATTTTTTTAAATTATATTGCTCTAGAGCAGGGGTCTCCAAACCTGTCCTCAAGAGCCGCACACAGGCCAGCTTTTATGGATATCCCTGTTTCAGCACAGGTGGCTTAATCAGTGGCCCAGTCAAGCACTGAGGCACTGATTGAGCCATCTGTGCTGAAACAGGGATATCCATAAAAGCTGGTCTGTGTGCGGATCTTGAGGACAGGTTTGGAGACCCCTGCTCTAGGGCATTGGTGGGTAACAGGCGGCCCTTGAGGGCTTCACCTGCAGCCCCTCACTGCTGGATGCCCTACTGTAATAGTCCACTCTCCTTTACTCCCCAGTACAGAAGGAGCAGAGATGTTACATAGTTACATAGTAGATGAGGTTGAAAAAAGACGTAGGTCCATCAAGTTCAACCTATGCTAAATTTAGACAACAGATACTTTATCCTATATCTATACTTGCCGGCGTGGATCGCAGCTTCTCTCCACTGCCTCAGCTGCTTAAAGCTGCAATTCAGTCAATATCCTGCATGTGTGTTTTTTTTAATAAATCAGTTCTGTAGTAAGAAAAAATACTTTTAGCATTTTCTATTTTTAAAAAAACAACTTTGAAAGACCAATTTTCTTGTATTCTATTTTTTAACAAGCATTTGCTAAGGCACTGCCACTTCATGCCCTGTCACAAGCCCTGGCACACCCCTTTGTCAGCCCTGCCCTCCCTCTAGCACATGTCAGTGCAGGAGTGCTCATGAATATTCATGAGCTTCCACTGACAGACAAGCAGAATATAAACAGATCCCTTCACTAATTATGTCACCAAATTTCAACCTATCAATACATGGAGAACGAATTGACTGGCAGCTATACAGTTCTTTAGGTAATTAGAGATTGCACACATAAAACTATTGAAGTAAAAAAATAAATAAAAAAAAAAAACTGAACTGCAGCTTTAAGGACATAAATCCCGATAAATACTGTTCCACTCCTCTCCTGTGTTAATCATTAGTTCCCTGTGTAAAAAGAGGAGCAGGGTGGTATTTACCAGCGTGTCGGCATTATGCAGATGAATTGAGGAGGCAGGGAGTAGCTCTGGGGCCTACGGGGAATGGCTGCAATTTTTCTTCTGCCTGTGCAACACACACACACACACACACACAAATATATGTATCCCCCTTTCCTCTATGTCTAAGGGAAACCACGGGCAATTA
The DNA here is from genome assembly GCA_036426205.1 of Ascaphus truei. Taxonomy (NCBI): domain Eukaryota; kingdom Metazoa; phylum Chordata; class Amphibia; order Anura; family Ascaphidae; genus Ascaphus; species Ascaphus truei. The sequence continues at coordinate 8,637 of WSYH01015685.1, read as the reverse complement.
CGCAAGCTGCGGTTACCTGTGAGGCTCACAGGTGGCCAAAGCCTCCGCTTCTGGGGAGCCTGGGGTGCTACATCTTGCGGTGCAGTGCCTCCACCTATGAGGATCCCGGCATAGCAGGATGACTCCTCATAGGAACCAATAAACACTATACAACTGAATATAATATAACTTCTTTACTGTACACAATATAACCATAAATCACACACACAGAATAATACACCAATGCAATAACATGAGTGGTTCCCCCAAAGTACTGAGGGTGCCCTGGGCACCTAGATCCCTGGTGTCCACACGAGCAACCCACCCCAAAGTGTGTAGGTGCAAGGTGATACTTCCTGGTCAACATCCCAGATCAGGGAATACTTGGGCAACAGTGTTAGATCAGGTCCCACGAAGTGGGACCTCCAAAATAAATCCCCTCACACCTTGGGTCCAGGGCGTGGTCTGTGGTGCAATATCCAGCCAGAGTGTTCCACCCAGGGCCGCCAACAGAAATCGTGGGGCCCGGGACAAACATTTTAAGCAGGGCCTCCCCATGTCGGCGGTATTGCCCGCCGCCCCCCATTTCACACCTCACGAGCCCCCTTTCCCCCACCCTTCCCATGTATTTCTCTCGCTTCCGTCTCCTGCCTTGCATGTATTTCTCTCCCCTGCTTCTCACTCCCCACTCCACAAATATATACAACCTCCCCCCCAAATGCATACAATAAACGCACCTACCCAATACATCTGAAAAAAACAATACATATAACCAGTGGTCGACAAATCACCAAAAAAATCTACTCGCCGAACAAAAAAATCTACTCGCCACCTAGTACCACACGTGTGCTGCTTGGACCAATAGGAGATCGCCACGATGTTATATCCACTCGCCCGGGGCGTGCAAATGTATAGGTTTGTCGAACACTGCATATAACCCCCCATTCATATATATCTGACTGGGAGTGTGTATATATATATATACAGTGTTCGACAAATCCATTCACCTACAGGCCCGTGGCGACTGGATTTGACCCCGTGGCGACCTCCTCATGGCCGCCCAAGCAGGGCGGGATTGGGGGCGGGAGTAGGTGGCGAGTAGATTTTTTGGTTTGGCGAGTAGATTTTTGGGTGATTTGTCAACGTGTGTGTGTGTGTGTGTGTGTATATGTATATATATATATATACACATATATATATATATATATATATATACACATACATATATATATAATAGGCATACCCCGCTTTAAGGACACTCACTTTAAGTACACTCGCGAGTAAGTACATTTCGCTCAATAGGCAAGCAGCAGCTCACGCATGCGCCTGTCAGCACGTCCTGAACAGCAGTACCGGCTCCCAACCTGTACCAAGCTGTGCACAAGCGGGGAGGCTATAGAGCCTGTTACACATGCGTTATTTATATAAGTTCTGCACGTATGTGACAATTGCAGTACAGTACGTGCATCAAAAGTGGGAAAAAGGTAGTGTTTCACTTTAAATACATTTTCACTTTACATACATGCTCCAGTCCCATTGCGTACGTTAATGCGGGGTATGCCTGTATATATACACACACACACATACCAAAAATAAACAACCCTCCCCAATACATATACAAATTCCCCCAATTCATATTAAAAAAGACTTACCTTGTGGATGATCAGGGCGGGTCCAGTGGATGCTGGTAGGTGTGTGTGGGGGGGAGGTGCATGCCGGTTGGGGGTGGGGTGGGAGTTGCCGTAGAGGGGGGGGTGGTGGATCCGGTGAGGGGGGGGGTGGTGGATGCCGTAGAGGGGGGGTGGTGGATCCCGGTAAGAGGGGGGGGGGGGGGTGGTATTCCGTAGAGGGGGGGGGGGGGGTGGTGGATGCCGGTATGGGGGTATGGATGCTGGTAGTGGGGAGGGGTGGTGGATTCTGGAACGGGGGATTGTGGATTCCGGTATGGGGGGAGGCGGGTGGATTCCGGTATGGGGGGGGGGGTGGATTCCGGTAGGGGGGGGTGGTGGATTCCAGTATGGGGGGGGGGGGGGGGATGGTGGAGGCTGGGAGGGCCGCCTGCATGGTAGGCCAAACTCTAGCGCTGCGCGTAGAGTGGAGAGAGTCAGAGACACTGAGGGTGGGCGTGGAAAGAATCTGGTCTGCCGTCTCTGGATGCCGGGCCGGTAGTGTGCGGCCTGGCGGGAAGTGGAAGTTGGAGGGATGCCGTGTTGGGAAGGCGGGGAAAGAGGTAGGACGGGACGGAAGACAGTCAGACAAAAAACAGACTAGAGTACACACGACTACACGTGATGACACCACACAACAAGGGTGAGTGTGAAACAGACTCAGACACGCACAATCAAAGGACAGATAACAATTACAGCATGGATGTACTTAACATTTATGTTCTATGTGAATAAGCAGCTGCCACCGGGAACATTCAAACTCACTTCTCTCTCCCGCCTGTGCACTTGCTTATTTAACTTGCAGTCCTTCTCACTCCCCGCCCATGAGGAGGGCCCTGATTGGATCCCCCTCTCATATTTTTTTTTTTTGGTTTGTTTTGACTAAGGCTTTTTTTAAAGACACTTTTTTTTTCCTGACACCGGGTTGCCCGGCGGTTGCCGCAGGTGGCAGGCCCCCTGACTCAACGGGCCCGACGGCCAGTGCCCTCTGTCCCCCGCTGCTGGCAGCCCCTGGTTCCACCTCTGTTGCCACTTGCAGCTCTGTCCGAGCCACAGGTCACCACGCGGAATCCGTCCCGCTGGAGCAGTAGTGCGGGCTGCTGCTCTAATGGCAGGGTCCCTATCTAGGGCCTTCCCTACAATACTGCTCTGTGGTAGGATCGGGGCCTATATGGTGCCTAGGGGAGGCACTGGCCTATCCAGGAGCGTACTTGCTCCTGAGACAAGAGCTCCAAAGCTCCGTGACATCTGAATCTTACTGTCTCCAGTCCGCAGAGGATATCCAGAGTCTCTAAATTTGGCCGCTCACACCTCATTGGCTGACGGCCCATGTGACCTATCCCCACCCGAGTCTTCTGGGATGTTGTAGTTTCTGCTGCTATGCGGAGTCCAATCCAAGATGGCCACATGGAACTTTCACCCCTGATCGTACCGACGAGCCTTGGATAACTTGGGGTACCACGGCCAATACAGGGCAGCTCCTCCTCCTCTGGGCAGGTAAGGGGGGACCCCGTTACATATATGTGAAGTCAAGCCCATATGTGCCCTTGAAGTATTATCCTATTGCCTACCACTGCTATAGGGCAATACTAGTTGGAGAGGGGGTTTCTACTGTCACCTGGTCCATTATTGTTATGTTTGTGAATTAGTTTTGTGTTGTAAATATTTATTTCTTAATCACATGTGACCCTCCCACACTTTTGTGTGTGTGTGTATATATATATATATATATATATATACATACATACATACATACACACACACACCCACACCACACACCACACACACACACACACCACACATATATACATACTATATTAGGTTGAAATTGCTGTAGCTTAAACATATTCATTAAGAAAAACGAGTAGGCAACAGAGAGTAGAGTGCACAGTCTTGCACAGGGATTTCAGCCACAATATTACATTGTGCTTTGGATTCATTTGTGCTGAGCCTTAGCATAGCTTAAAGCTCATTATCGGAAGATCCATCTGTATGGGCCTAAAGGACATTAACGATTGACTTTTTTATATTATGTGCCTAAGTAAGGAGGTGTAAATCTAGGCCTTTGAATCATCACTGTTACTGCCAGGAACGTATGAAATATTTTTAAGACAGCTCTACGTCTCTGCTACGAACCCAGATGCTCGTGACATTCCCCTGACTGCCCTTTTTCACAATGCACTTTGAATCCTCTTTGTGTCTGTGAGCCTCCCAACATACCATAGATTGTACGCTCTTTGGGGCAGGGTCTCCTGTTGCCTCTATTGTGCGCCAACAAATTTCCAGGGGCCCATAACTATAGTTTTCGACAGCCGCCACCCAATGCTGGCGTCTTGCAGGCCCCCCCCCCCTGTGTCAACAGTCTTTGTCCAGCCCCCCATTTCACACCTCTCCGCGAGCCCTCTCCTCTATTTCTCCCTCCTCTCCATGTATTTCTCCCCCATCTCACTCTTACCCTCTCTCTACCTCACTCCCTCTATCCCACCACTCATCCTTTGTCTTCCTCACTCTCTCTCTGTCTCCCTCCCCTCAATCAATTACCCCCCTCCACTGAATCTCATTCCCTCAACCCCCCCAGCCACACACATAATCCGCCAACAATATTACCCCCCCCACACAAAATACATACAAAAAATCCCAACCCCCAAATACAAACCCCCACCCCCCATATACATACAACCCCGTGCTCCAAAACATACCAACCCCCCACCCCAAATACATACAAACCCCCTACTGTACCCAAATACATACCAACCCCCCAAATCACTAATACATACAACCCCCATACCCCAAAACATACCCCCCTTAACCCCCAAATACATACACAACCCCCCACAATCTACAAGCCCCCCACCCCCCATACCATACAAAAAATTACCTACCCCACAAATACATACAACCCACCCCACCCCCTAAAACATACATACGACTTCTGCCAAGTCCACTTCCAGAGTAGCCACCGGGCCCGGGGCACTTGTCCTGGCTCGTCCCCGCTGTCGGCGGCCCAGCATTTACCCGTTGCACGTATTCCTCATTGTTTGTCATTTATTTACCCTCCTATTGTAATGTTGTATGCGCTGCGTACATGTGTTGGCACTATATAAACATTATACATACATACACACTAACAATTGGGACTAAAATACTGCATACAGGAAGACCTGAAACGGGAGCAGCATAGAGCCTTATACTGGCATCCCCATGTTTTGGAAGAGGACACTCCCTTTCTCATCTCTTCCAACTCATGCCACATGTGGCTTGCTAGAGACAGGCAATGGATCTCTGCAAACGAGAGTCTGTAAACACATGGGGAGCTAACATTATTTCTATTTAATACTTGGACGAAAGCATTAAACAGAAATAGTCTTGCATCTAGGCATTTTAGTCACAATCTAGCAGTGTTCAAACGATTTGATATCCTATTGAATATGAGCATTACAATTATGAAATATTTTTCACTGAGAAATATTATATTCCATTCTTTAAAAAAAAAAGAGAAAAAAGACTATTAGAACTCAGTAATTACCAAAAATGCTTTTACTCTACCAGTTATACCCCCACATAACATTTAAAATTTGCATGTGAAATATGAGTATCATTCTCATGGTTACATGGTACTAAACAGTGTATAAATCTAATGATTCAGATAGAGGATTAGTAGAAGATTTCCAAGAAGAAAAATAGGGCCAGGATTATTGCTTTTTCATTCTAATCAATTATGTATGGTGGAAACATCACATTAGCTTGGCTCTCCAATAGGTTATTGGTTGAGCTACCTCTCAGCAGGTTTCCTTAAGTCTGAAATCAAAAGCCTATGAACCAACAAAACATTGATCACCGTTTTCATCTCTATTTTATATAGTCTTAAATGTCATAAAGAAAATAGAAGTTTTATGGATGTATAGCATCACATATAATAACACACAGCACTAACTTGATATCATTTTGTCCGTCTTCCCTATTATAATTGATGTTCAATCTGAAAAGTTTGCACTGCAACTTTGCATACTAAGTGAGTAAACCCTACAAAGGAAGCATGCCGCGAAAGTTACATTACAATAATTGTTTTGTATTCTATGGTACATTTTTCTAGGTTTGCATGCATGAGGTGAACGATAGGGGTGCCCTGCTTCCTTTGGTCAGGTTTTCAGGGGAGGGGTGGCAGATGGGTAGCGAAATATGGAATACTGAGGAGGGGAGAAATCCTCATTTAGCACTCGAGCTCCCTAACGGAATGGATTTGTTGTGTAATTAAAATAAAACTTTATTAATCATAAATACTAAAATGGTGTGGTAAAATAAACAGACATAGACACACGCTGATGATCCTATGTCGAGTGTTGTTGACACCCTGGATCAATAATAAAATAGATAAGTGAGCTGTATTTAATCAGTTTCTAAAAGGGGTCGGAAATGCAGATAACCCTTATAAATTGGTGTAATTAGGCCATAGAGCAGAGGAGAAGGTGCTACTGACACCACTGTTATTACAGTAACAACACCTTAAACTTATTGTGGTAGGATCATTAGTGAGTTTAGCAGAACACTTGTGTGTTTAACTTGTTGCGTGTAAACGGAGTGTGAAACAAGCTTGTTCCCTGCACTAAGAGTCCACGACTGCCCCAGGTGGTGAACATTTGGTAAACATGTGCACAAAATATCCCAAACTTCAGGCACCCAACTCCTTTTAATAATCCTTCACTGGAGTGGCGGTATAAGATACTAAAAATCTAGTAATGTTGCCATGATCCTGCTACAAAATATTGTATATATATAAAATCAAAAACGAATAACGAAACCAGTTCTGTGTCTATGAAATGCTTTTATTTGTGCGAACTTTCGAGATACACTGATCTCTTCTTCCGCGGTGTTACAATGGATAAAGCAAGAAAGGTTTTACTTAAAAAACAGGGGCATCCTATCTCTCTATCTATCTATCTATCATCTATCTACTCATCTATCTTCCATCTATCTACTTCACCAAAATCATGACCAGAGAAGGAGACACAAGTAATATGAAAAAACACAGGAGAAAAAGGTAAATGAAAAGAGAAGGGTTTATCCATATCCACAGGTATCCAATGTTTTCGTGTGCCATCTCAGGGCCCCTCTTCCATATGTCTAACATTATACATTTATTGTTAGCCCCTGGGACATTGATTCTATATTTTTTCTTATATTCCTGGTCCCTCCTATCCCTTATTGTATTTTACTTTTGTGAAATAAACTCAGTTAATTAGTTCAAGAATGATGATTAGAAAAATGGTGTATGGATTTATTTCGCTGTTGTATTGTCACATATGTGATGTAGCATTACATAGGGGCATTTATACCTGGGCGTTGGTCAGGGGCTCTTCCCTATATTATGAATGTGTAATCAGCCATTCTCTTATCTGATCCAATCATCCTTTAATAAAAGAAAGAGTTTAAGTAGCAGGTTCACTGTGTGCTATAATTGCATCACCTGATTTGTCAGGCACAATGCCACAAGGCAAGATCCCTGAATGTATCCAGCTTCTTAAGATACTGGCTAGGAAGCGTTTATTGTAATTGTAAAATAAACGTGGGAGTAGGTACGAAATCAGTTTCCTGCTCAATAAAAAAAAATAATTCCCTATGAATACAAGCTTTTATCGAGACGGTAGATCAAAGCTAGTGAAATAAAAATCCTATTATATTTATAATAGTTAATTAACACTTTAAATAAAATCACATAAAAAATCATGTAGCAAGTCCCCTCTGGCTCCCGTTTCTCCGTTTCCCCCCCCTCACCTCCTTGCTGTAGGGGCTGTTGTGGGGCAACGGGCTGGCCGGCGGCTTTCCGTTGCAGCGGTGCCGCCCATGTTGTGAGGCTCCACAAAGGTGTTGCAGGTGGCCCTCACAGGATTCGCGAACTGGTCATATGTGGCGCTCCGTAGTCTTTAGGGCTTCCCAACGTCACGCTGCCTGTGCAGATAACGCATTGAGCGGCAATAGGAAAGGCTCCGCAAGGGACTCACAGCACCCAGCACCACTGGGGCTGCTACACACATGACGCCAGAGCCAATCGCTTGCAGAGATCTCCTGCTAAGATACATTTGGCGTCCTCAGGGACTTGAGAGGCAGTCGAGTTCGGACACAGAGAGGGGAGGAGGTATGTGTGCAGCTCTGTGACCCTCGCACTGGGCCAGATTTGCATGGCCCCATCTAGGCCCTGACTCACAATTATAGTTTTGGCTGCTATAAGGATAGGCCCTTAGGTAGGGAACCCTGCCCATTAGCTATTGGAGCATTTAGGGATGTGAGCTGTTGACAAGCATCCCGGCTCAGTGTGGTCTGGGACCCAGGCCACCTCTGAAGAGAAAGAAGACTATCCTCATGGTGGACCCTCCAGCGGGATTCCATCCCACGTGGTAGGCGGATCATCTTGGATGACATCGCTGGATCGGTGATCCCTTCTGTCCCTCCAGTCAGCGCTGCCCGGTTGCTGGAGACCCAGCAGGTAACCTTTTTTCCCAAGTGCCCAACATTATTACACTTCCATAGTGGGGCGCACGGTCTCACACATTGGAGTTGGGTGTGGGACTCTCTTGCATGGTGTGGCTACCGTGGTGGGTAACGGCCGTGCGAGGATGTGTGGGTAGTTGTACCTCTTAGTTATTATAGAGTGGTTTAGATATAATATGTTTTTGCAAGTAAAGATTATTGCTATTTTACCCTGTGTGTTAGTAGTGTTAATTGTGTCCTGCGAGGGGCTCACCACACTACGCTGGGTATCCCTCTCAGGTGGAGGCGATGCACACAATCTCGTCAATATTGCACTTCAGGCTCCCTGTGGTGGGGCTCAGACTCTCTGTGAGCCAACAGGTAAAGGCAGCACCAGTAGCCATTTGTTTAGGGTGAAACAGGCTACAACATACATTGGAAGTTTTTGAACTAAGTGCCCATGTGGTAACCACCCCCCCCCCCACAGAAAGTAATCTTCATTGAACCAGGCTCCATACCATAGCCC
>WSYH01015684.1:0-13920 GCA_036426205.1 Ascaphus truei | reverse complement strand
TAGCTAATGCAAGCCCCATACAGTAGTAAGCTGATCTGGAGGGCAAAGAGATACATGAGCAGCTAAAGTCATTGATTAAAAGCCAACTAGGCTCCGATTGGGCTCCCTGACTTGCATGACGGATAGCTCAAAGGAAACAGCCTACAAAGCGACAAATCTTCATTCAGTCCGCGTGGACTTAAGTGCCAATTTGTTAGATTGTCACGGGCCTCCAATTGAGGAGAGCTTGTTGCGGTCCCACCCCTGGGGGACAGTTGCACTTGTGCAATAGGATGCACGTATAGAGTAGCGGACTGTTGCTGTTGTTTCTTTAAAATGACGAGCCAACGGTTGTTTGTGTGAGGTCTTCTATTGTCGGCTGTCTGCCAAGTGCCTTCCTTGATTGCAGACCGTGTAAAAGGAGGCGTTCATCTAAGACATTCCTAAGTGTCTGCCCAATGTGTACAGCACCAAGGGCAACGGATGAATACACCCAGTATTTAGAGTTCACACATTCATTGACAGTCCTTGATGTGAATACATGCCTGATGTGGATTATGTGGAACTTTTGCCAAGCACCATATACTGGCAGTTGACAATCCTCGGCCATTCATGCACTACAACTGGTCTAGTCAACCAGGAATGTTTCTTCGAGTATTTGGAGCGTGGGTGGCCGTGCTGTCAGCAAGTCTCCCAAATTGCGGACCTCGCGGAGACAGAAACCGGGTAAGGTACCTTGAAATTCTGTCCAAATTGCTCTGGTCCTGGGCCAAAATGGCGCATGGTGTTTGCAGATACTGCGTCTCTGATGAAACCTGACTGCTGTTGTATAAGTGCTTTTAGATTTAAAGCGGTTGTCACTAGTCTTCTTTATCTTGCGGTTTTTGCAAGGTGCTTCTTTGGATACTCTCCTTCTCCAGGCCATTGTCACCTCGGCCCGTATGGTAGCCACTTCCATGAAGGATTTCTTCCATGTCTTCAAGTGCTGCCTCAGCCTATGAGTGGTTCCCACTAGTGACTCTGATACCCTCAAAAATTGGAGAAGGGTAATCCATTGCTTCATTGGTGTCCGGATGGTGGCTGGTTGTCCAATAGTGAATGTATTTTATCTGTTGATTTGCGGACAGACGCCCGTTGCATAATGATCCATTTTCTTTGTACACAATAGTGTCTAGAAAGGCTACCTCAGTGGGCTCTATAAACATAATGGAAGCGTATGGTAGTAGGGAAAGGTTGAGTGTGATCTACAAAATGTAAGAACTCTGCCTCAGTGCCAGACCAAACACAAAAACAAATCGCTCTATGTAGCGAAAAAACTTGACCAGATATTACGTGACATTGGATTGTTGATAAAAAATGTTCACATTCATAGGAGTCCATGAATAGATTGGTCATACGCAATGGGGCCAGTGTTGGACCCCATTGCAGTGCCAATAAGATGCAGGAAAAATAATTTTTTTCTATTTTCAAACTTAAAATATTTGTGGCAGGATTAAGTCCATTAATAACAGCAAAAAATCGGGGTGGGTGGAGGGCACAGCATGGCATGTAAAAGCTCATTAAATGTTCTCTGCTTGCTTGAATGCCATCAAGTGTGATTACTGGTGGAGTATACAGGCTTGCAACATCCATTGGTTGCCCAAAATGTGTAAGTCATCAGTAATGTTTGTCAGAGTTAGACTAATTGAGTAATGAAATCAGTGTGTGTCTTGATATAGATTCATTTGAAGACCATGTTGGGAAAACTTGCCAGGAAAAAAGTCACCCAAAAATGTGTGAACTGGAGTGTCAATGAGCCACGTGAACTGAAATAATGGCGCCCCTTCCCTACGGGAGGTGCTGTTGTGATGGATTTAGTATTTAGAGAAGAATGTAACATGACTGGATAGATTGGATGATGGGGATGTTTAAGGAAATTTACTTGTCTCCTACAGAGATCCATCTATTTGAGGAGGCCCAAGATCAAATAATAGTATCAATCTCCCTTTTGAGTTTTAGGTGGCGATTGAAGGCAACAGTTGTAATGTGTGTACGCCTAATTGATTTGCCAATTTCTTGTTGTGTCAATAACTGTAAGGCATAACCACAACACCACCAACTCTTATCACTGATGATCTTATGAGATATCAGTATTTAGTGAGCTGATGTGACGGATGGCCAGATGTATCTCCCTGAAATTTGATTGAAATAACTGGTTTTAGGTTTTATTTGGCTCTCGGTATCAAGGTCCGCACTAGGGATGAAGTGTGAAGCTGCTGTGGGTTAGTGTCTGGGATCGAAAGTATGCTGGGTTTGAATTTATGCAACATGTTTGCTTGTGTCACATTCAGTAGGATCTAGATGGTATTTACTAAAAAGTCTTTTAGTTTTAATTGTCTATTTAACGACGGTTATAGACGACTTCCAGAAAAGGGATCGGAATGTTTATACGTGGGACTTAAACGTAGACCTTTGTAAGGAGGTAAGTTCCAGCAGGTTTGAGAAGATGTTCAGCATTTGTTGACAACTACACACTCTACTGTCTTGTTGGACTGTTCGACCTGGACATTGTTTGCGTGGACTAACCTTGTGCTTGTGTCCGCCCCTACTGGTTTGTGCCTGTGTTGGATGGGGGAGGGGGTGGGTGGGTGGCGGTGTGCCAATCTAAAAAGACTGAGTGGTTCCCGCTACTGACCTTCTGGCTGTCTGATGATCGTGTCACTCTGGTGTGCAAGTGCCACACTGTGGCCGGTGGTTTCTTATGTTTGAAAAAAACACTTCTAGTTGTTTGGTCTGGTTTGGCTCCATTAATACCCAAGAAGCTATCTATACACACGTCTTCTGGCAGGATAATCTGCTTTGACCAATTTGGTAGTTCTCCTTTTTATCTTTATCAAGATTGGTTCCCTATATGCATCAATGGTATTCGTGGATTCTTATCCTGCAATCAGTAGATGTGTCAGTGTCTAATGTGGCCACCATACTCTTTAGTAATTGTCTCGATATCTGTTGATCTTTTGTCAGCTCTTCTACTGCAATATCCAAACCAAAGATCATTAAGTCAAAAGAAAATTTGTTTGAAAATCCCGATCAAATTTTTTCAAGAAATTGGGGGTCCCCCTGCCCATAGTGGTTGATGCTGACGCGGGGAACCCATAGGGTATAAGACCCTTCTTTTTTCTGCAACCAATGGCTCTTCAAAATGAAAATTTATGGACAAAGACACCACTGTTCTAATAATCAATAGCTACTCTGCACAAACATACTGCTGACACATTTTGGCAACAATGGATGTGCAAGCCTATATACCAACATTAATCATGATGGCATTCAAGCAAGCACGAGAAAATTTTTAATGAGCTTTATGCACATGCTGGCCCTCTCTCGATTTTTTGCGTTTACATGGACGTTATCCTGCCATAAAAATATTTTAAGTTTGAAAAAATTTTTTCCTGCAGCTTATTGGCCACTGCAAGGGGTCGAAATGGCCCCATCTTATGCCAATCTATTATGGACTCCTCATGAATGTGAACATTTATTCAAACAATCCAAGTACAGTAATATCTGGTTTTAAGTTTTTTCGCACCAAGACGATTTGTTTGTGTTTGGTCTGGCACTGAGGCAGAAGTACTTACAATTGTTAGATACACTAACCATTACTACTACCATTACGCTTCACATATTGTTTAGCACCCCGAGGTTAGCCTTTCTAGACAATTTTTTAATTTTTTTGTGTACAAAGAAAATGGTCATTTAGCAACGAGGCTGTTTCCGCAAAATCAAGATCATTGGGATGAAAAATACATATCTTGGCAACCACACCACCATCCGGCACCAAGAAGCAAGGATTACCCTTCTCACAATTTTGAGGGGTAATCAGAGTCACAGTGAACCATCAAGCCTTTAGAGGCAGCACTTGAAGACTGAAGAAAAAATCCTCATGGAACGTGGCTTATAAGGACCGGGGAGACGGGACAATCGGACATGGAAAAGGCAGAGGTGGATCCAAAGAACAACCTTGCTAAAAACGCAAGATAAGAAGAAAGTGACAATCCGCTCTTTAATATTAAAGCATTATACAACAGCGTCAGGTTGCATCAGATGCAGTATCTTGCAACATCGACATGTTTTGGCCAAGGAACAAGCAAATTGGCCAGGTTTTCAAGGACCCCTCCCCGGTTTGCTACCGCACAGATGTCGCATGTTGGGAGAACTTGCTGACCCACAGGCCGCCGACCCACGCAAATACGCAAGGAAACAGTCCTGGTGACTAGACCAGTTGGAGTGCATAAAGCGGAGTGATGTGTCACAAGCCAGAGATATGGGGCTTGGACAAAAGTTTCCCACATTCACATACATGGACATCGTTACTTCAATCAAGAACCTTCATGAATGTGACTTCAATATCGTGGTCGTATTTCATCCTGGTGCCCTGTGGGAGCTGCTAGTACATGGCAAGACATTAGGATGCTTAAGGAACGCCTCATTCCGTTACATCGGTCTGCAAATCAGGAAGGCCTGTGGCAGACACCGACAATAAGGAAGACTCACAAAAACGGTTGGGCTGTCATATTTTAAAGAAAAACAGCACAGTCTCGCTACTCTACGGTGCATTGCCTATGCACAAGTTCAACTGTTCCCCCAGGGTGGGACCGCAACAAAGTCTCCTTCCATTGGAGCCCGGACACATCTACAAAATTGGACACATTAAGTCCACGCGGACGGACTGAATGAAGATTTGTCGATGAGCTGTTTCCTTTGAGCTATCTATCATGACAGTCACGGAGCCCACTCGGGACCTAGTTGCTTTTAATCCAATGAGTTCTTAGCTCGTCATGTATCTCATGCCCTAGATCAGCTTACTACTGGATGGGGCTTGCATTACTAATTGCGCCACACATTATCATCAATCCTACAGGATTTATTCTGTCTCCAAGTATGGGTTAAGCACCACAATTAAGTTTATACACCTCATTGAGGAGCACGTTGTATTTATGCTATGACACTAATTACTTTACATAGCCATAGACACCACGATTGCCACCGCCATATATTGTCACGATTTTGAATATGACAGCTGTCTGGCCTCATATGATAATGTTTATCTTAGAAGGTATATTCAAACACTTTACCCATTAATTGATTGTATTAGAGTTATTAGGCAGGAGTTGTGTAATTATTAATACAAAGGTCCATCCATTAATTGTTGGTGCTGGTCCAAACACAAGGGTATATACAAAGGTATGCATATAGCTAATGCGTCCAGCTCATCTCAGTTTATATGTTCACAGATTGGGTATCACTGTATTGCCTGTTACATTGTGTTTGTTTGTGTGGCCTGCAACATTTTTCCATCTGATATTTGTGCAGGGGCTAACCCACGTCCTTCTTCTTTGATAGCCATTATATATTAGCATCTACTCACACACTTTTATGTGCAGCTTTGTACATGATGCAGTGCTATCAGGATTACCTCTCGGGTAATAGTCTGCTGGTTACACAGCTTATCAATTTATATGGTCATCATTATGGGTTGCTTTGCTGGTCCCAGGTCATTCTTTGTATTTAGCAGAGAAGCAGACGTTTTTTTAAGTGATTTGATCCGTGCTATTATTATTTGAATACATTGTCAGTTTGCACATTGAGCATTGGCTCCCTCACTGTTCCTCCTAATAAGTTCTCACATGGGCATAAACATGGGTAACAGCACTCATTTTCGTGACGCAGGTCGGCTCTACAAGTTCAGGAACATGTGCCTAGGGTCTCCACACAACACAACTTCATTGTGCCAGCATGAGGCCCAAGCGCATCAGCGTAGTGTGAGTCCGCACAGTTCCGCATTATTTATTTTTACAGGAGGTCTCGGCATGCGCAATGGCTAATCTATGGCGTCTTCACAATTCCATCTTTCCTGCTACACGTTTTATGCTCAACACATGCGCCTGTCCAGTAGTAAAAATTTCCATTGCCTGATGCGCCCTCCCCTGGCTCGGCACAGTGTGGACAGGAGTCTAGCACTCGGACACTCAACTCCACACACACAATGCGCAGTTAACATGCCTAGTGGCAGGAGTGCTACAGCGTTCATCACTGTCATGGCACAGCGCTGGTGCCTTTGGGCAGTCCTGTATACAGCATGTAAGTGATTAATACATTAATTCCATGTGTTGCACTGTTGTGCTTTGGTGTTTAGGGTCTAATTAGTGTCATGAGTCACTCTGTTTGTTATACCTTGAGAAAGGTCCGTGTGGAGGAGGATTCTGAACGGTTGGTTATGGTTTTTTTTACTAGTACATTTAATGCACTTTTTTGACTATCTTCTGGAGTGCTGGCCATCTGATATCTGCTCACACGGTATCGGAGAGCCTGAATATATTTATATATATTGATCATATAGATTATACTATATATATATATTATATAGTATATATATAAGATATATATATATATATATATATACGAAATATATATATATATAATATATTGTGTTATTTCTGGGGGTCAATATGAGCTTTAAGGGGTTCTGTAGGTTTTGTCAATTTAGTTCAGCTGTCGGCTGATTTGGAGGGTGGCTCCCTTCCCAGGGTTGGAGCCTCCCCCCTTCCAACTTTTTAACTGGTTAAAAGCTCGCTCCACTTCACTCCACATCTCATGGGAACCTGCATTTACAGTTGATTGTGACCAATCTAATACAGAGTGCTGTTCTGTTGTAATGTATAGGTTAATAAGAGCTTCAATCAGACTTTAGAAATATGCAACTAATTTTGAAGATTTATTATAAAATCATGTTTCCTGGTTAATGTACAGGTATTATAGAATTTATATTAGTGTTAGGAACCTGAAAACGTGATCTGCCTGGAGGGGCTCAAGGACTTACACCACTTTTGGCCAAAGAGTTAAACTAAAAGACATTTTATTCAAAAAGATATCAGATATCATATATATTACGCTTACCGTTTATCGTGTTAATGGATGGAGCACTGAGCTCTGTCGTGTTTATGTTCGTCTTGGTTTTTTAATATAATATTGCCATCTCAGAGAAGGCACTCTCTTGACACCAGTATATAGTATAACCTATAAGTATATAGTGGTAGATGATACAGAAATATAGCAATAGATAAAGAGTATAGATATAAGAGATGAGTAATGATAAGTAAGTAGAGATTATATAATATATATAATATATAGTGGTTTTTCTGGGTTATTTGGGGGTTCCAAATATGAGGCTATAGGGGTTGTGTGTATGTTTTACCTTATGTAGCAGGACTGGTTTTCTGGCTTACAAGTCTGTCCGTGTCTCCTGGCAGTAAGCATGTTAAGAGCAGAACCGACCAGGAAGACTAATACCTGGTTTCCCCACCCCTAGCAACTCAGTGTTGTCACAGGGGAGGATTAGAAGCGCTGTCACCGTGAGTACAATCAATCTAACACCCCAGAAGCCGTTAATCGGTGAGCCAGCAGGTATTGCACCACACCCACACCATATAAGCAGTGAAATCTCCCAAGGGGAGGGGAGAACATGGGTTACACTTATTGTGTGATGTATTGATGCACATGATTAAAGGGGGGGGTGGAAGTTGGCCAGCATGGCAGCTGATGTTAACTCAAGGCTAAAAGTATTGTATTGAACATTAGCAGCAAACAGCACGTGTAACGGTTTGATGTCAGGAACATGGTAGTGGCTTCCGGGATAAAGGTTACCCTATTTATTGAATCCACAGAAGGGTAGAACATCGAATGGCATTCAAATAGGCTTAACCGCGCATGGACAAGAATTCTAGTATTGGAGACACTGAAGCAAAATAAATCACAGAAAGGGGCGGCTTGCGAAGTAGGATCCTAATGGCCCCAATCTATACGGTTATTGTTGTACAACTGACTAATTCCACCCGTAGTGAAAGTCCCATAGAACAGGTCGTCTTAGTTTGTGACTTTCCATGGCCACCCGACTGACAAGTTCGCCATCGCTAGGGTCACCTAGACAAGACATACTCGAACTTGAATTAAAATATATCATACGAGCCAACAACTGAAATCAGGGTCGATGCGGAGGTGGTGGTGAGAAGTACTGTTGACTTGCACAGTACTAAAGACAGTAATCTGGCTACATCTTGTAGTTCCAGATAACCACATAATGTCTGAAATAAAAACACAAAGCGCATACACGTGCAATGGGAAACATACCAAAAGGAATGACGACAATGAAAAAAAACAAAGAAATACATGTTTTTTTTTATTAGTAAAAATATTTTACCAGGAAAAGATAATTGAGTAATACTCGTTGTTCAAGTATTGTTATGGCAAGCGTTATAACATATATGTAGCGTCACTTCCTCCCACCCCCTGGGGAGACTGGGGCTCTGGCTTATGGTGTGGTGGTTCCGGTGCGGTGCAAACCTGTGGCTGCACAGGAGGCTGAAGCCCCGCTGCTGAGAATCCTTGGGATAGACCCCCACCGTATGGATTCTATATGTGAGAAAACACGTTACGGACCTATGCAATAAAACACACACTTAGTAAAAAGAGAACAGTTTATTATTACAGGCAACATAAGGAAATATAACAGTCCAACAAACAAGGCCAATGCACGGTCTTATCTCCAATAAGGACGTCCCCACCCTAGAGTCACAATCCCAACGGTATCTAAAGGGGCCAGTTGGGCACAACCCAAGCACACTGGTGTCACAAGATAATACCCCACCAAATGTGTGGTACAGCGCGTGCTCACTAAAAGTGTTTGTTGGTGCATGTGTTGTGCTGGGTAGTTGCGGGTGATCCCTACACCCGGGCGTGCAGATTGATGCCGGGTGATGGATGGGATCACTGATCTGTTGAGGAAGCCGCGACACCTCTGCCCTCGACAGGTGAGTGGATCCCTCATGGATGGGTTACCACCTTAATAGTCTCTTGTAGCACTGATGGATGATCGGTCCCAGATCACCCCTGATCCGGATGCAGCCAGCAATCCTGGCTTTTGTCCCTATGCTCTGGTTCTCAGGGGACAGTGTTCCTATCTACTGAAGTGGGCCTTTGTCCTGCAGTAACACAAGCTACAAGGGAGGGAGTCGGCGGCCAGCTGTGGGCCTAACAGGGGGGGTAGTCGCCTAGGTGCAGATGCACTGACACCTGCACACACCACCTACCCCTATCCTGTCCCAGGTCCGACGGACGTGGTTCTCAGGACACCAATGTGTATCTAATTCCCGGCAGCTGAATCTGTGACCCTATCTGGCTGTGTATGCACGCGACATACCGGCATATGTAAGTTCATCCAATCACCAAGCCTTTCTATAATGGCCAACTGCATCTCCAGCACCTTAATTGGGCATGCGGCGACCCTGACGTGCATGTGGTGGCCACCGTAACAAAAGATGAGGGGAACCTTGTCCGACCATTCCGCCGGCAAGCGCCGGGTGAACCACGATCCGCGCCCTGGAACCACCAGCAACCTCTCCCAACTGTAGCGGATGAGAGCGGAAGGGAAGGAGTGAAGAGATGAAGAGAGCCCAAGACGGGGACCTGTGGTGTAAAATATAGGTTTACATTAAAAAGAACAGAGGTTATACATTCAATCACAGGCATTCCTGGACAGATAGAGTTGGAAAATGGGAACGAGGGGGATAATATAAAGGGGCTGAGGTGAGGTTCAGTGAGTGAGAATAGAGAAGCTTTAACACCACCGAAATTGGCTCACAACCCTTTCGAGCCTTCGGCTCTAAGGCCCAAAGGCTTTCCCGCCTTTGGGGTGACGCAGATGTACACTGAGGGCTTCAGATTGAATACACAGTGTTGAATTCAAAGTTTCTTTTTCCTCTTGGCTCATAACATTCCAGTGGGAGGGTGACGTTCCAACCAGGAAGTAAAGTAAAGTTAACCTAGCACAATAGGCATGTGAAGAGAGGGGAGCCAGCGCTTTGGAGAGCCCCATCACGCGTCCGCTTTGGGGGACGGCGACCAGATGTACACGAAGGATCAGATTGAATGCAGTACTGTGACTTGTCTGTATCTGTTCTGTTCTTTTCATTGTTTCATAACTTGCTCAACCCGAATTGAGGCCTTATCTCATTGTGAAAATATATCATATCAGCATAAGATCTATTTGGCCATTCTCATCAGACCCATAGGGGGCTATGCACTAAGCTCCGTTAAAGTGGCTTTAAGAGCGGAAAGTGCTTATGTGAACGTGTATTCCACTCAGCGCTCACCACAGAGGAGCGCTACAGACACTTTCCGTTCTTAAAACAGCCTTTTCCCAGAGAAATTTTTCTAGTCCCAACAAACCATTGATCAGCTAAATAAGCAGATTTTTGCCCTTCTTCTGGAATTGATTTACTAAGCGTACGCTAAGGAGACCGTCTTTAAAAATCCGCCGAACAAAACACGAAGACCAAGAGCAGGCGGAAACAGAAATTGGACTTAGAACTAGAAAAATTCTTTGTTTTAAAATTTTTGCAGCCAGCACACCATCCATACACAAAGGCCGGCGGGGTAAACCGGATGACAACCGAAGTGGTACTGAAGTGAGGCTGGGGTCACGTGGGGTGTCACCGGATCCCCCGTGGGGGTCCTTGAAGGACGGCCGGGGGTCCCACGGGTCCCGCGATCCCCCCCGGATACCCTGCGGAGGGTCAGGGGGTTCGCCGCGGGGGTCTTGTGGGAGGCCAGGGGTTCCGCGGTGTGTCCACGGGAATCCAGGTACCAATTTCGTGGCACCCCCACCCAAAAATATACCATTAAAATAATACAAGCCTTTACACCATCATACCTAAAGTATTGTTGCAAATTAATAGATCCACATATGGATAATACTGATTTGACAATTTGATGAACAGTTAAGCTGTTTTTAAAGTACATACATTTAGCATCTCAGAGGGGTACACGTGTTGTCTTGACCTTTCTGGGGTGTCCACGGTCTTGATCGAGGAATATCTCTGGTCCCCTTGAGCGCTATAGTTAATTGAATGTAAGGAGAACACTTATTGTTTTGCAAATAATAACAAGTAATGACATCGTATCTTCCTTAACTTGATAGGCTACCGAGAAAAACGTAAGCAGGGGGGTAATTTAAAGGGCAATACCCACGGATCCAAAAACAACCATTCTGTCAATAATAAACAACCTTGGCCCACACTTTAAACAAAACAAACTAGTACTCTTGTGATTGTGTAACACCTTCTGTGTCAACCTGTTACATACGAAGTCATGAGTTGTTACAAGTGAAAGATAATTTGCAATTAGTGGGGACGCTCTAATTATAATAAAGAACAGTGTATGTTAATAACAATGCAAAATAGGTAAAAAACAATAATGAATAATAATACAAAACCAAAATCGTTGAATGTGCTTGGACCCAGTGGAGGATTGCTCTCTCAATCCATCGAGAGTTGGAAGGAATGTGTTCGTTGGGAAGCGCAAACATGTGAAAACAAGAGTAAAAAGCTGGATAGTGCAATATATTACAATAAAATACGTGGATGTCTTCTCAGGGCTTCATAGAAATTGCATACTCATGAAATGAGGATTACTATCAATGTTGCGTAAGGTACTCTTAAGTGTGGACGCGCTGCGTGAAAGATTGTGAAATTATTGTCAGCCAGCTCAGACGGACGAGGTGACGTTGGTACCTTAGTGATTTAAACAGAAGAACCAAAATAGTGCAAGAACGTAGGAATTTCTATTAAAAGGTAAGTATATTACAATAACTCACAGGTTAGGATGGTTACCACGCTATCTAGATTCACACAATCGATCTCTGGCAGAGTTGGAATAAAACTTTCTGCTTCCACTGGAGGTGCCTCTCTGCTTGGCGGTGCGTTCTCACGGCTGTGTTCAGCAACTTCCGGATATGAGCATCAGCAGGGATCTAGGGATCTAGTTCCGGTCAGCGTGGTTGTGGATCATCGTCAGCGTCACTCTGACGCGTTTCACCTTTCGTGTAGGTCATGCAGGGTGTCGATGAATTGGTAGTTAAGGGCTTGTTGGTAAACCCTAAACTATCTACTGATGGTGAATTAAGAACATTGGATGGAATATCAGTCTGTAGAGTATGCTAAAAGATTGCCCGATATGTAGGGACACTAATTTCTCCAATCCGACATATGTGGAGCTCAAATAACAAGTCAACTATTATTAAGAGTTAAAAATTAAAACATACAAAATATTATCTAACGATGATAGTTATGATAAGAATCTATAAGTATAAGCACATAATTATAGGCGATCTGGCAAAGAAACACTATTGTATTCATAAGAATTAATTAGAGAAGTGAAAGATCTAAGAGATAAAATAGAGAACTTGAAGTAGGTCACAAATCAAAGAAGGTTTGATACCAAAGTTCTGATTTGAAGCCTAAGGGGAAATGGTTTGAGTTGTAGATCCAATTACGATTCCCTTCTTAATTAGGGCAATTTACCCTGAATGTAGCATTTAGTTGCCCCTCGCCAATGTAGCATTACTTTGCTCGTAGCTTTGAATGGTGAGACCTGGGGTTATGAATTATGGAAATAATAAAAATGGTTTTGAAACTAGGTGTGGTTAATGGTTATTTTGTGATATTCCCAAAAGTGTTCTAATATGGAGTTCTAAGGGACGTATAGTTTACCCACAATATGTGTAACAAACAATTAATTACCAGAAGTTAGACTACGAAATTGAAATTAGATCTACAATTAAATGTTTTGGTGTTGATTGAATGATTTTGTGGTAGTAGTATGGAAAGGAAACTCTCCTACAATGGAGCTATATTGGCAGGCTAGTGCAAGGTCTTACAATTAAAAAAAACTCTTTAGGGAGCGTCTAACCAGATAGATGGTGGGCTACCAGTTTCCTCCTAAGCGCACGGGAGGCCAAAAGTTTATTTTTTATATTTGGGGCTTTCTATTATACCTCTGCCACTCTATTGGTCAATTAAGTGACCTAAGACAGGGATTAGCAATAGGCCAGTGTGGCATTTAGGAATTTTGTAATTTTATAGCATCTTATTGAATTGTGTAATAAAGTGCACCTTTAGAGCGGAATTTTGTTTTTTAACCCTTTTGTAGCAGGAGACAACATAGATTCTCTAGACTCTAGATTAATTTTGACCAAGTGCCTGTTTTGAACATTACTAGTCATTATAATTGCTTATTGTTATAATTTCTTAGTTGAATAGGGATTGCTCTTTAAATATTATAATTGTCAGTACAGTTGCGTTTCAATCTGGCGGTATTGACCGTTAGGGGATGTTTGACTATCCATTTATGAACTGGAACTGGTTGCAATATAAAATTATAGCATCACATCTTTGCAAGTAGTTTTTTGTTTTTAGATGATGATTATACTCTATGTGATGGTAAAATCTAGAGATTGACAGTGGAACCACTATAGGGACGTAAATGTTTAAATTCAGATCATGTGATCTAAGGTAAAAAGACAACCAATCTAGATTATTCTAATGTGCCCTCCAAACAAAGAGATGTCATCTAATATCTCCGCCATGTACCAAGTTCGCGTCCAGGCCCTCTTCACCCATGACCATATGATGGTCTTCACAAAGGGACAGAATAAATCCTGTAGGATTGAGTGATAATGTGTGAGGCCGCAATTAGTAATGCAAGCCCCATCCAGTAGTAAGCTGATCTGAGGGCAAAGAGATACATGAAGCAGCTAAGTCATTGATTAAAAGCAACTAGGTCCCGATTGGGCTCCGTGACTGTCATGATGGATAGCTCAAAGGAAACAGCTCAGCGACAAATCTTCATTCAGTCCGCGTGGACTTAATGTGTCCAATTTGTAGATTGTCCGGGCCTCCAATTGAAGGAGAGCTTTGTTGCGGTCCCCACCCCTGGGGGACAGTTGAACTTGTGCAATAGGCATGCACCGTAGAGTAGCGAGACTGTGCTGTTTTTCTTTAAAATGACGAGCCACCGGTTGTTGTGTGAGGTCTTCCTTATTGTCGGTGTCTGCCAAGGCCTTCCTGATTG
>WSYH01015683.1:0-13920 GCA_036426205.1 Ascaphus truei | reverse complement strand
TCAAGTAAAAAGGGGGAGAGAGACAATCTAAATTTTTTATAATAAGCGTTTGAAAAGCCATCGGGGCCAGGGGTTTTGGCTATCTTCAGGGTGCTTATGGCTTGTGCCAGTTCCTCCTGGGTGATTTTGCCATTCAAGGCTTTGAGTTCCTCGTCAGTCAGAGATGGTAGGTTGCATCTCGCCAAAAATCGCGAGGTAAAATCTACATCTGATGGGTCTTGGTTGGGGGGGGTGGAGGTTGTAGAGCTCTGTATAGTAATTTGCGAATTCTTTGGCAATTTCTTTTTCTACATAAGTGGTGTGGCTTCCTTTAGTGCGGATTTTTGTGATTTGAGCCCTTGTTTTTATGCCCCGAAGTTTTGATGCTAGGAGTTTGTCGGCCTTATTACCCCTATCATAGAACCTCTGATTGGTCCATTTAAGCGTTCTCTCCACTTCTTCCAATTGGGATTGTTTTAGCTCAGTTCTAGTTTTGTCAAGTGTTCTGAGTAGTTTTTTGGAGGGGGTCTTTTTGTGGGTGTTGTTGTCGAGGGAAAATTATTATCAGGTTAGCGCCTTTGCCTTTTGTGTTTTTAGTTTTTTTAGATTTGTTATTGTAGGATGCCAAAGATTAGGTGCCTATGATTCTTGCTTTGTGGACTTCCCACCGTGTTGCGCATGCAGAAACTGACCCTTTGTTTAGTTCAAAGAATTGTGGTACAGTTTGTGCCGAATAGTTTATACCCAATGTGGGTCGTTTAGTAAGGGAATCGTTTAGTTTTCCAATTATAGGAGGTTGCTTCACGAATGGGAAGAGATAGGGTCAAATCTATCGTGGCATGGTCAGACCACTTAATCGCCCCTCTGTTGGGATGGGAGGACGCTGGAGGCATTTGTGGATCCCAGTAAATAATCGATCCCGAGTGTAGTAAGGATTGAGTGTGGGGCCCGAGAAGAAAGTATAGTCCATCTGGCATACGTGCTGGGCCCTCCAAAAAAAAAAAAAAAAAAAAAAATATCCGTAGGGAGAAGCTTATGTCGGATCTCTTCTAACCTTTTGCCCTTGCTGGGTGGGAATGTGTGTGGGCGGAAGGCAAGGAGGATGTACTAGCTCTGATGACAACACCATATTGAAGTCCCCAACTACAGCAAAGAGGCTGTACAGCTTGGTCAGGGATTCCAGGAGGTCGAACAAAATTGTACTGGTTTTCATGGGGTGACATAATAGTTGATGGAAATGGAATTGTCCAGATAGGGATCCTATGTATGAAGCCAAAAACGACCATCCGGGTCTCGGATTATGTTAGTGGGGGCAAATGGACACACTATTTTTTATTTTGGATGGCTACTCCCCTATTTTTGATGGGGAGGAGGGGAGGTGACAGATAAAATCTTGGGGGAAGGTCTGTCTTGTTTGAAGTACTTGGGGGAGGTCATTAGAGTTAAAAGGGTCATTGTATACAGGATAAGTCGCTCTTGGTTTTTTGTGGGGGGGGGGAGGGGAGGGGAGGGGGGGGAGGGGGGAGGGAGGAGGGGGGGGGGTGGGATGGGTGGGGGAGGGGTGGTTTAGGGGGATAGGGGGTGGAGGGGGCGAGGGGAGGGGGAGGCCTGGGATGGGGTGAGGTGGTGGGGTGGGTGGGGTGGGGGAGGGGGGGTTAGGGGAGGGAGGGGTGAGGGGGAGGGGAGGGGGAGGGGTGGGTGGGTGGGGGAGGTGGGGGTTAGGGGGAGGGGGGGTGAGGGGGTTTTGAGGGGGGGGGGGGGGGAGGGGATGGGGGATGTTGGCTTGGGTGACCCTGAGAGTGGGTGGGATGAGGGCTAGACCCTGGTCACATTCATAATTCTCTTCACATTAGTAACATTTTATTTACAGGTTTATTCAGTGGTTAGAGTAGTTTCTATCAGTTTTCGGGGTGGGCGTACTTCCGGTAGGACCGGTTCCTATAACTGGATATATTCAGTCATTGTACTTAGCTTGTCCAAAACAATATTGTTCAAAACTTGAGAAATATAGATACAACATAGTTACAGAGGCGACACATTATTATTTAAACACGGCTAGTTCCGCAAGCCGGGAGATTTCCAGGCTTTCTAGCCAAATCCCTCGGCGTGCCACGCATCACGATGCACGGTCATTCAACGCGTGCCTGCACCCTCTGCGCACATGCCACGGCTCCGAGGGAGCCTGGTGTGCCGCGATGTAGGGGCGGCGGTGGGGGTTCCGGGGGACCCAGCGGACCCGGAGAGGGAAGGGGAAGCCCCGATCGGAGGGACCGCTCTCCGAGGTTCGGCGCACGCCACTGGACACCCCGGAGCGGCACCGGTTACGGCGCGGGCCGAGAAGGGTAAATGTTTAAATAAACTCGGCCGCGACAGTAATAGTTTAGCCCGATAGTGGAGGAAAAGGAAAACTAGTCTATTGGGGGAGTAGTGAGGGCACTCATTGTCAGTTAGGGGCCAATCAACACTGGTCCTTGCTCGGCTGGCGGGGGGGGGGCAGGGCTCATCGGGGGGCAGGGAGGGAGTTGGGGGGAAGGGGGGGGTGGTCCACCCTCGGGATAGAGGGAGGAGGGAGGGGGGGGGGGGGATAGAACCTCTCGGGTGTGAATCGGGAAGGAATTGGGCCTATTTTGGGGGGGGGGGGGGGGGAGGTGGAGGGAGCACGGGGGGGGGAGCCAGGGTTTCATTGATACGACCTGCCCTTCGTGGTTCGGAGAGGGGAAGGGATGTGAGGTAGGTGGCTGTTCTGGGAAGCCCATCTTTCTGCTGAGGTCATGGCGTGCTGCTGCTGGAGCTGGATCTCCCAGGGTGGAGGTCTGGGTGGTCAGGTCGGGCAAATGGGGTCTGTTGAGTATGGCCTTTGCCGGGCAAGGAAGCGGGCGGAGTAGGTGCTTTCCCTCTGCAGATTTCTGGATTTCGGTGATTACAGCGACGGTTCCCTTGCGCGGGGGGGGAACGGTGAGGTAAGAGGCAGGTTTCTCGGGTGGGGGGGGTGGTGGTAGGGGGAGGAGGGTGAGGGTGTAGGGGTGGGAGGGGAGAATGGGCGGAAGGGGTAGAGGGGGGGGCATGGGGTAGAGGGGGGGTGTGGGTGGTAGGGGTGGTGGAGTAGGGGGGGAAAAGCAAAAAAGGGGGGGGGGAGCGGGCGGGGTGAGGGACTGGGAGGGAGGGTGGGGGGGGCTCAGTGTAGTCGGTTGCGTTAGGGCCTGTGGGGGCTCTTAGGGGCCGAATCGTTCGCGGAGCCATCTTTATGGATGTTTGGGTGGTTGATGGAAATTGCTGTTGTCATTGGGCGACCCCGTGCAGGGTGCCGGCGAGGGCACCAAGTCTCCTTCAGTTCCGGAGGATAGCGGGATCATCTGGTTCAGCGAAGTCTTGGCTAGCCAGCCTCTCCGATGCATGGGGGGGTATCCTGGGGGTCTGTATCGGTCGCGCATCGTGGGGGGTCGGGTTGTTCTCTGTGGGGGGGATCACCCAGTGCTTTGAGGAATGCTTTTGCGTCTTGCAGGGGCAGACCACAGGAAGTGGCGTCCATTATGGCCACAGCCCACTAGCTTAAAGGGGAATGCCACGGTTTTGACCCCTTGGTCTCTTAGGTGAGAGGTAAGTGGTTCAGCGCGTTTCTTTTGCTCACAGTAGGCGGAGAAGAAAGGTCAATTAAAGAGCGAATGGCCACTCCATCCATGTCACAGAGCGCAGATCTCTGGCAGACGCCATGATCCGCTCTTTTGCTGAATAGGCGTGCATTTGAGCACTATCTCTATGCCGGTTGGGGTCGATGTTTGGGGCCCAGGGCTCGTGTGCCCGGTCGGCGTGCAGCTCGTGCTCAGATAGTAGGCACCACATTGTAGAAAGAGTCTGCGGAGGTATGGGTTGCAGTAGTTTCATGGGTGATGGTGTTCCGGGATGTTTCTGAGGAGAATGTTCTGCCTCCAATCCATGTTCTCGAGGTCCTCGAGGGCATTTTGCAAGTTGGGATTGAATCCCCACATCTTGGGACCTCTTCGGGGACTCGGCCTGCTGTTGGATACTCCCTCCTTTTCGCCTCGAGGTCCTCGGTTCTTTCCGTCAGCGCTCCACCTCGGACAGTATGTCTGGAGGGCCTTTCTGATCTTCCGGTACCCCCCCTCATTTTGGCTATGAGTGAGTCGAAAACAATTCTTTATTCAGAACGGGGGGGTCTGTTTTCAGGCGGGCTATGTCGGCCTGCGCGGACTGTGCTCCGGTTCGGTTCCCTCGGCACCATCTGTCCTAGGACTGATATGCTCGGCGCTGTGTCGGAGCGAAAATTTGGTGACAGGGTTTGGGTTCCGTTTTGAGCCTTCCCGATTCTCCCTGATGTTAGCGTTGGGGTGCGTATCAAATTTCAGGAGGTTGGGGTGGGGGAAAAGCCTATTCTGATTGCTTTATCGAGGGGGTCGGGAGCTCTCTTCCTAGCTAACCATCAGCGGTGACGTCAACCGGAAGTCTCTCTTCTTCCATATTTTACAGAGTTTGATTTGACTTCAGCTGGGTGGCATTTTAAATTCCCAGGGTTCTATTCTTTCAATCCAATGCTTGCTAGCTGCCCATGGTTCTGGCTTCAGCAAAAGGCATTGCTTTACACTTTGGGTGTGTTTTACTCCCAAGATATATAGGCAGATTTTACTTGCAGGAAAAAAAAAACATTCTTTGCAGTGGAATCCTTCTCTCTTTCACATCCGACAGGGGGACAAACACAGCAATTGGTTTTGGGATACCTTTTACACTCATTTCAGCAATCCATATTCTTCCCGGTTAGGGCAATTTACACTTTCTGCATATACTCCATTCACAGCTCATTGCGGTGTGCCGCCACAACTATTTGCCAGTCAAGATAGTAGACTGCAGTTCATGGGTCCCATCTCGTATTCAAGCATGCTTCAGCGAATGCATTTGAAACCAACCCCCCCCCAAACGCCTATCCCTTTTAAGGGCTCAAACTCACTCTGAAACCCTGACTATGGCTGGAAGGCAAAAGAACCCCCGTATTCATGACATATACACTTTATGTGATAGGGCACATAAAGGTTTACTGCTTCAGGCAGTCTCTCTCTCTTCCCTCTGGGATATTGGGAAGAAAAGAGTCATCTGTGATTTTGTAAGTTTTAGTGCAGTGTTAGTTTCCTGCCTAGGGCTGGTATTTCGCTTAATTCTGGGTCTCTGTATGGAGGCCTGGGTTCACAAATCCCACTGCTTAAACACCATGTAACGAGAGGACATGGGCGGAGGTAAACAATGGAGACTGTTTAAGGGTGGATAGGTATAATAATAAGGCTTTTATGTGGCCTTGTCGCTTGAAACATTTAAACGAAAGCAATAGAAAAGTAGAACAGAGACATAGTGAGCCAAACCGCAAAAACCGTGCTCCACTCTGTGGGCATATATGTAACCTTATTTTCCAGCCCTTTGAAACTGGGTGGCACGCCAAGCATTCATCATGCCAAAGTTAATAGTAGATTTATAACGTATATACAAGACAACGGAGCATTGGCAAATAAAGTCTATACGTTTGCTGGGGTGCTGCCTTTCTAGCGAGATAATCAGCATCCAGGTTTAGAAGTCTTATTGTCAGCTCCAGAGAATCTGTGTTCTCGGTAGTCAGTCTCACCTGGGAGACTCAGGAACTCCTCGCATGCTTTACATTGTTCAAGCTCACATTGTGTAGCCTAATGAAGTGCCACTTCCATGTTAGTACACAAAGGCAGAGCTTTTCTAAATCCTCTAATCAACCAGTGGCTGATGTCAATAACCTGCACACTGGATTATAGGCAAATTTTCAGTTGATAAACTGGTATGTCCCGACTTGGTTACATGCTTTACGCCATTGCCCAGATACGCAACAATTGAGTTATTTTGTTTAGACGCTTGACGGATATTCCGCCATGGGTCGCGAGAATTGCATATTTGTACCAAATCCTTCCAGGTGATAATTTTATCGAGTTGATGTTCATCCCGTCGAGTGAGTGATGCGACCTCCGATGGAGTAGCATTTGATTGACATTCCTAAAGAAGTACAATCCTTAATTCAGGAGAAGGCACCACGAATAGTTGCCACACCACGGCGAGATAGGAAGACCAACAAGGCCCATATCCTGGCTCGGAAATTTCTTCCCAACAGCCCCCACAATCATGAGCAGGAGAGGATTATCGTGGTAGTCGGAGATAGAGCATCTAAAGTTGCAATGATTCAAAGGCACCAGGCTTGTACTAACTAGATAGAGTGCGTATTATATCTACACAAAACGCGTGGCCAATCACCAAAAAGGACCCCGGAATAGTCACTGAATGACATTACTCAATCCTTAAATAAATGCCTTACATGTCAAACTAGCCCACCAAGCGTTTCGCATTGCTTATTAAGGTCTACATCAGATTAACAGCGGGAGTCCTGCGCATACAGACTGCTCATTAAAACTGACTATGGAGATGTCAGGGACCCTGCCTGTGGTATATCGGCTGTGCGGTCGTTTTAGCAAGAGAATACCGTTAAGTGCACTCACACACGTAGCCCCCAGATAACAAACTCCCGGGTCCATGACTTATAGTCCCATGAATGTATACCCGCCTATTTTTTAAGGCAACGGTGTTAGGATAAGACGGGCCCTCGTTAGTTGTAAGGTTGAGTTGATTGCAAAATGTGTGAGAGTGGCCGCTAG
Organism: Ascaphus truei; assembly: GCA_036426205.1. NCBI lineage: Eukaryota > Metazoa > Chordata > Amphibia > Anura > Ascaphidae > Ascaphus > Ascaphus truei. Next base: position 7,270 of record WSYH01015683.1, on the reverse strand, counting down.
CCACGCCGGGGGCCGGTAGCATCCAATCGCACAGCAGACGTGTTTCTATTTATATCAAAAGGTTGTTATCAGTCTGTGAACTTCAACATGTGAACCCCAACAAACTAGTCATGCAAGGTTGTCCACATAAGCCCAGGTAAGGGACTTAGAAACTCTAGTTTGTGTTCGGGATAGTCTGCTCACCGGGCGGACTTCACATAGGCCACTGTCGAGTCTTGTGTATCGATTTCTGAATTGCAAAACTGCTCTAACCCACAAAAAAACGGGACATCAACATGTAGAATATACGGCGCTCAGAGTCTGCATAGGCCAGCACAGGGCATTGTGTTAAGTTCTCTTGAAACCCAGAAATGCCTTTCGCAAGCTGAGGAGTCCACTAGCCCCCAAAGGGTGCGTGAGCGGGAAGGGCTCTTTCCGACCAGTGTCTTCAGGGTAGAGTTTTGAGAAGGGTGTTGAGAACCTTTGCCGTGCCGGAACAGCCTTCCACAAACCTTCGATAATAAAACCGCAAATACCTAGGAAGGATCGCAATTCATAAGGTTAGGGTATGCCGGCCAGTCACCAAAGACCTTGATTTTCCCAGGCGTCAGTAGATATTCTTTTTTTTTTTCCGCAGAGACAATGTGACCCACGTAGGTCACGAGGTGCGGCATTATAACGACCCTTATCAATCGTCAGGTTTTTGAGTCCTTCCACGCTGAGCGATCAAGCACTTTATCAGGCCGATCTCATGTTCCTCCGGTCTTCCGAAACATATAAGGTCATCCAGATACAATAAGCTTCCTGCCGGTTCATACTCACCAAAGTCGTTTTTCCATTAGATGCTGGAAAGTTGGCTGGAGCAAAACCGCATATACCTAGGGGCCTTCGCGTGAATTGATTAAACTCAAGCAGGCAGACAAAGCTATGTTCTCTGATCTTCGGCAGAGTTCATGGACTCAGATCCAAAACACTAAACCATTTATTTCCCGACATGTAGAGGTAAGAGTTCTTCGATTCCGAGGAAGGGTGTACTGATCTGCTACAGTATATTATTCAAGGTTATATATAGTCCACACATAATGCCGTACTGACCCGTTCTCTTTGCACCACCACGATAGCGGTGCATACGACTGCGAGATCCCTTTACGATGCTGCCGTCTCCATTTCTTGGAGTAGAGTTTATCACGTCTTCCATTATCCACTCGGAGCGATGCGACGGGACCTTCCCGAACGGAGCTCGATCATTTAACTGAATGGTATGTTGAGGGTGCGGGCTACAGCCACGTCCTTATCAATGGTGGAGGGGACAGAAAAACTGCTCGTTCTTTCTTCCAATTGGTCAGCATCCTCTCTCCCATTCTTCAGCAATGAAGAAGTCCCGAAAGTAAACGCAAGAGTGGGAGAAAGCTGATACAGATTAGCTGGCTATGACTGCCGTGCGCGTCTATCTTCTCCATGGGAGGGACGGGTATCTTCTCCCCAACTGCTGTCTGTAGTCAATGGAATGGGGTAGGGGGAAATGTTCTGCACGAAAAACACCCTGCACTCTATTCCATTAGTTTAGAGGCCATTCCGAACATCAGCAAACAGTTGTATCCGCGGCCTTTTTCATCTTCGAAGAACTTCCACCAAGAATAGCGATTCTGCCTGGTGCCTTTCTGGATAGCCAGCAGGTAGCCAGTCATACACGTTCCCTCATCCTGGTGGGATCTCAGTCTAAACCATACTAAATATGTGTAGAGGACTCCGTGCTCTTCTTGTGCCGCTATCCTTACAACACTCCTCTCATCAACAAAGGAGTATTCTGCTACGCTGCTAGCGGTTAATTCACCCGCCTTCCTTAGGTACATACAAATACAGTCCTCTACTAGTCACGTATTGGTCCAAAGATTATCGAAGCACTAGGATGTTCTTGGGGCTTCCAGGCACACCACCGCTTCCACCTCCCATGGGGTGATGCTTGCCAGATTCAACTGTTGGGATATCCGATGAACCCATACCACTCCATCAATAGGTTGTCTCAGGCTTAAACCCTAGCACTCTCATAGTCATCTGCAGACAGCAGGGGAAACGGGTGAATCTGCATACAGCAGGGGCAAATGGTGAAGAGTGTTCGTAGAACGGTCGGATACTATTGTTATTGGAACCAGGTGTCAGCAACGCTTTGAAGCGTAGATGCTTCAATAAAACGACCTTCACAATGGCAGCAGGTCTAGGAGGCACCTGCCTTTGGCCTTGCGTTGGGTCGGTATGAAGCTTCCATTTGCACTTGATGGCGGGCGGTCTCTTTGGTATAGTGGTATCTTCAGATTTCAGGGTGGTACACAGCATAGATATCGCGACTTAGCGGCAACCTTCGGGCGATGTGACCCTTCTTGCCGCAAATGGAACAGAGGACACCACTTCGAGTAGACGGGGCCCGTTGGAGAGAGGCATCAGCCCGCGAGGGAGTGTTCGCCCGGTATCAGCGTCGTCATCATAAGGGTCTTCTTGTCCTGATGCGCCTCTTGTAGATTCTTTAGTCTCCTCCTTTCGTGGTTTCCATGGGAGTTCCAAGTCTTTTTAGCTGAGCTTGAATCAGACCTGCGAAAGCTTCATGGGCTTGTATCTGTTCCTAAATTATTCAAAGGACACTGCTGGACCTGGAAAAGAGGCTATCACGACTCTGCACCAGCTACCAGGCCGTTGTAGTGAAAAGAGGCCCCTCAGAAAGCTGCGTGGGTGGTTCTAAGTATGTTGGCCTCGGAATTAGCGCACTACTTTCTTTCCTCACTAAAGTCTAGAGATCCAGGTGAACTTGTCGAAGGATTCTGAAACTCATTCGCCTTCAGTCTAGACCAGGCGAGACGGGATTTGGACATCCAGGAGAAGCTGTCCACTGGTGTGCATTAGGCCTTGGTGAGAGACACAGTATGGTTTTGGGAATGGCTTCAGGGTGGAATACGGTAGCTCTGTTGTAACATGTTTGCAAGGCAGGCTGGCCACGGCATTCCACAATCTGCTGTCGTTTACGGACTTGTGCGTTGCAATATGGGAGTTACCTGCTCTGCATTGATCCTTCACATTCTTCACCTCGAATCAGTCGGGTGGTAGGTTGAATTCCCAAAAAATGCATTACGTTTGCCGTTTGGTATTTGTTGTGGAATGTGCAGAGTGATATGAATGCATCCGCCAGTTGGGAGGACAGACAATTGGGTGGGGGGAACCACCAATAGCCCCAATGTCCCTGGGTGCTGTGTGGTTGCCGTTAGGGGATGCGAGTGAGAGAGGAGCATCCCACAGAGAGTGCTGATGGATAGTGGCTGGTTGCAAACGTTATGTGGGGAACCAGACACATGGATGGCGATTATGGGCTGGCACACGCTGGGGATGGGGTCACCACATCCCCTGATGCACGGAGTGGGGTGGTCAGAAGCTGATGCGGGTAGTTCAGGTTAAACCAGCGGGCAAACTTACACTGACATGTTCGGTTAAGTGTAGTGCGTGGGGAACAGTCTTGTGAACATATTTCAGATGTAGTTTCAGAGGAGCAAATTATACCCATGGTAGGCCTTGTATATTATGAACTACTACTGCGGTGGCCAGGGCTGGTGAGAATTCGTTATTGGTCAGAAAACTGAGAATACAGAAGTAGGGCCGGGGACTCTGGCTCACCGCGACCACGTCTCGCGGGGATTACCTTGCACCACACGGCCCACTCGTTGGATCATTCCTTGAGGTTATAGACATCTTGGTGATAATTTCGGAATAATGCGTTGGGGCACCCCAGGTATGAGATCTTAGAGCGCCTCAAATGTAGCCTCTTTCCCTCTGACTAGACGGGTTATAATGGTATGAGGCTCACGGAGATCTGAGGCCTCCGCCAACTGGGAGCTGGGGCAAACTAAAAGTGGTAATGGGCAGTACCTCGCCCAGGATCCCCAATAAGTGAGATGTCCATGATAAAGAATACAATTATATCCACAACTCTGTAACATTTAGATATATAGGGGAGGCATTAGATATATGTGCTTACATCTATAACAGTGATCAGCATATAACTTACAGTATATTACAGCTTCAATAACCTTTGACATAGTTAATGGCATAACACAATATACGATTGAAACCTTGAAAGGAACCGTTCCCAGTGGCCTATCCACGCTCCACCCTGGAGTAGTGTTCCCTCTCCCACCACGTGGCACCCCACACCGTGTCAATGTACTGAACAAGGTCCTTGGTCATTAACCTTCAGTGTCCCAAAGCATAATCACCTCAAGGCAGGGATCCGTGCCTGCAGGTACCGGTGTTGGTGCCAGCAACCGGTCTCGATGATACTCGGAAAAGGATCCGCAGGACAGCATCGGCGATCACGAAGTAGTTCTCACTGTTAGGAGAAACTCTCAGAAGTCTGACTCCGCAATGTAGTCTGATTCCAAACTACAGTCACCTGTGGCTCAGGAAGATGTTGTGTCCCCTGACTGCTACACAATGAGTGAGTAAAAGTTTCCCCCCCATATGAGGGCTGTTCCCTGCGTATACCAGCTGGTGGTGACTCAGGGCCTGAGCTGGGGTTAGGGGAATATTCTGGCCGATGCAGGGGGTCACTGACCACCCTTCAATAGCACCTCCTCTCCCCTTGCTCTCCAGGACCCACTGGATAGCGTTTCTATGCCCATGCTAACGTTCATTCGCAAGCAACCTCTCCCCACCCCTATCGATGCATGGAACATGTGACCCGCTGAGGGGCTCATGGGAATCATAGTCCCAGCTCAGGAGCCTCTTTCTCTATTGGCCAGCCTTGCATGGTTTTATCAGCACAAGGCAAAACTATCGGTACGGGGCCGCCGCAACTCTCACCTACTGAGCCTATGCGAACGTGCACAACATGGGGCGCCCCCATGAAACTATAAATCTGGGGTCCCTGGGGACGCGGCACCCCCACAGAGCGGAGGTAAACGGAAGCGTCAGGTTTACCCTGGCTACATCGGGCATGCACAGTTAAAGATAATAATATTACAGGCCAGTACTCGGTTATCCGAACAATGTGGTACCAAAAACGGGGATGTTTGATAGCGAAACGTTTTTTTTTGTTAAAGCGAAACACGGTTTCCATAGGAAAACTGTTTAAATGCAAGGTTCCATTCCTGAGGCAATTTTAACCACTAAAATACACAAATATTTTATGCAGGCAATAAGATAGCAGCACACAAATACAGTATATAGGGAATACTGTATTATAATATAATTAACATAATACATATTTAGTTATATATATAATAAATATATATAGTATAACTATTATATCTATACGCTCTTACGGACTCTTTGGAAAGTTGTTTTATGTGTATTGCGTTATATAGTACACATACAAACGTGGACAAGCAGTGTAAGAGCGTTGGATAAGCCATTTTGGGTGTAAAAATGAAGTAGGTATGCATTGCACAGGTTGGATAAGCCATTAGTTGTAAAGCGAAGCGTTGTAAAACGAGGACTGCGATATAGGCGTATGAGTATTGAAGCAGGGTGTCTCTGGAGCTGAACATGCTAATTTTAAGGCCATTGGCACCCCATGCTTCCTGAGTTTAGGCCTCGGGTGGTGTAGGGTGCGGACACTTTGGACCAGTTAAATTAACCTTTTAATTGCGCTGGTGGGCCAGAAATTAACGCAGGAGATACGGCCACCCCATGCCAGGGCTGGATCCAGGAAGAAGGCAGTCACCGGGTCTGCCAATTAATGTGGCTCAGCTTCTGGAGACACCGATTCCAAATACTATGTCATTAAAATAATAATTAAAGAGTCATTAACTAGGGGCTAGCGCTAAGGTAAATGGAGGCTTTCAAACGAAGTATCTGGTTTGTTGGACGGGGTAAAGTTGTGGATGAAGGGGGGTGTTGCCCAAGTGTGTGTTAAGGCCAAAAGGGAGGGTTGAGGTAGGGGTAACTCTTCTAGTGATTGATGACAATATCCTTTATTGCTAACTAGAAGGCTCAAAAGAATCTGCAACTTCTGATGATGTATTCAAAACACAGTCAGAAAGTCCTCCACAATTTAAGGGAAAAAAATATGAGATAGTCTGATAAAATAATCTTTTAATGGTGTGAAGGTTACGGCGGGTTACCAGTAAATAAAGGATTTGGCCAGGCTGGGTTCCCCTGAGCCATATTGGGGAATTGGGATGGTCAGCTTTAACCCAATCATGGCATTGCAACTAAATTGATAATAACGGTGTATGTATATTTGTTACTGTATCCAGGGAGTGCCAACCAGTGGAGAGGTGTAAGGGATGTGGAGTTTAGGGTGATTTTACGGGTATGGGGGTTGGGGTTCAGGGGGGGTTTGGGCAAAGAAGGGGGCAGTGTTGAGGGTTACACCGAAAACATTACTCAGGAATCACCCAGATTCCGCGAGGACATGAGAGAAAAGGGACCACCGGATATATATGATTAAAATCAGTTTCGGGGCAGCTCACAGCCAAATCTCCGATTCCGCACAGGAAGAATAGTAAGACTGGGCAAGGACGATGAAGTACATTCAGGTCCCCCAGAATATGTTCCGCGAACCCCAGAACAAGGGGGGGTTTTTCAAGTGATAGTCATTTTTTAAGATTATGGGTAGAACTGTTGGCAGTGTTTTCGTAAGAAGTGAAGGAAAAAATGGGTTTAAGAAGCTAGCGCTAGCAGCATACTGTAGCACAGGGAGGCGTGTTCTAACTTTGCTAGAAGATCTTGAACGTGAGAGTGTGTGAGCACGTTCGGGGTAAACAGGAACTATATGGCGGACAATTTTATTAGACGGTATAAAAAAAAGGGATGAAATTAAAGTCCCTATTTAATGGTCCCCAACATCTTGCACTTATGGGGATTTCATTTATGGGGATTAATTTAACACGCCAGAGTGGCTCACCCCAAGCTTCAAAAGGAGTCCAGGAATATGGTGTACTCTTAAACCTGTGTTTAGCCAAGGTAGAGAATTTGAAAGCCCCATTGGGCCATATGGCAGCTCTTCCCAGATGGAGCACAGGTTCCAGGTAGAGGGACGGGCTTCTGGCAAGATGGCAGGTGGCTGCAAAGGTTGGCACTATGACCAGAGAGAATCGAGAAGCCCCTCTGCCAGGTTTTGCAAATAAATGGCAACTCGGTGATTAGGGGGAAGTAATGATTCCCATGGAGCAGCTTTGGAGACGGGTTTTCGTTTTGGCAGGGGGGAGGGGGTTTTAGAGCCGGGGGGGTATTAAGATTATCAAGGAAATGTGCTAGGCTGTTGGGTATGATGGTGGGGTGGGAAGGGAGTGATGGGTACGTTATT
>WSYH01015682.1:0-13923 GCA_036426205.1 Ascaphus truei | reverse complement strand
TGGAGGAATTTTGGCCCACTCTTCTTTACAACGTTGCTTCAGTTCATTGAGGTTTGTGGGCATTTGTTTATGCACAGCTCTCTTAAGGTCCAGCCACAGCATTTCAATCGGGTTGAGGTTTGGACTTTGACTGGGCCATTGCAACACCTTGATTCTTTTCTTTTTCAGCCATTCTGTTGTAGATTTGCTGGTGTGCTTGGGATCATTGTCCTGTTGCATGACCCAATTTCGGCCAAGCTTTAGCTGTCAGACAGATGGCCTCACATTTGACTCTAGAATACTTTGATATACAGAGGAGTTCATGGTCAACTCAATGACTGCAAGGTTCCCTGGTCCTGTGGCTGCAAAACCAAGCCCAAATCATCACCCCTCCACCACCGTGCTTGACTGTTGGTATGAGGTGTTTGTGCTGATATGCTGTGTTTGGTTTTTGCCAAACGTGGCGCTGTGCATTATGGCCAAACATCTCCACTTTGGTCTCGTATGTCCAAAGGACATTGTTCCAGAAGTCATGTGGTTTGTTCAGATGCAACTTTGCAAACCTAAGCTGTGCTGCCATGTTCTTTTTAGAGAGAAGAGGCTTTCTCCTGGCAACCCTTCCAAACAAACCATACTTGTTCAGTCTTTTTCTAATTGTACTGTCATGTCATGAATTTTAACATTTAACATGCTAACTGAGGCCTGTAGAGTCTGAGATGTAACTCTTGGGTATTTTGCAATTTCTCTGAGCATTGCACGGTCTGACCTTGGGATGAAGGGCATTTGATTAGCAGCACCTGTCTGCTACTTAGCATCTTAATTCCTATGGAAGCAGTAAGGGTGTACTTAGTTTATCACATATAGCTCCTCCATTGTGGCTTTATTTTTCTTAAATAAATCATGACACGGTGTAATATGTCATGTATTGTTGGCAGAAAGGGGGGCAATAGGCAGCACTCTGACTGAAAAAATAAGAAAGGTTGCAGGGTGCACGGAACAGGAGGGGACCCTTATTCCCCTCACAAGTACTAACAAACCAAAGGCAGTACCAGCACTCTCTGTCTCACAGCTAAAGATACTGAAGAATACCAGTGTAGTGAAAATGAACAATTGTAATGACACTAGCAATAAACTGAAATTATAGCAACAATAGCCAATGTGCCAATATCACCATGGGAAAGGTCAAAATATAGGGGGTGGAGGGGAAAGAAGGAGAAGGGGAAAAAAAAACATGAAACAAAAGGAAAAAAACCACAATATTGAAAAAGGAAAGCAAACTAGGGGGGGTGAAGTTTCGAGGGGTGACCTCTTCATCTGGCCCATTCCCCCTGGTCCCAATGGGTCCCAGAGGTACTTCCCTAAGCCTGCCCTCCCCACTGTCAAATAATCCCACACTCTGCTAGAAAAATCTATAAGTCATGAGTTGTAAATAGGACAAAGTTCGTATGCAGATATCAGATATCCAAACAGTTAATGAAAATGAGCAAACCCTCTATCCTCTGCTCCTCGTGCTCTGTAGAGTGCTCATTTTCATTAACTGTTTGGATATCTGATATCTGCATATCTGATATCTGCATACGAGCAGCAAGAGCCTGGGAGAGCAGTGAGAAACTGGGAGAGTGTAAGGATCGGCATTAGGTCCCACCCCCATGAGAGGCTGGCAGAGCAGTGAGAGACTGGCAGAGCAGTGAGAGACTGGCAGAGCAGTGAGAGACTGGGAGAGCAGTGAGAGACTGGGAGAGCAGTGAAAGGCTGGGAGAGTAGTGAGTGGCGGGGAGAGTAGTGAGAGGCTGGGAGAGCAGTGAGAGACTGGGAGAGTGTAAGGATCGGCGTTAGGTCCCATCCCCGTGATGACATGGGCGACGCACTGCAGACCTGGGGAGCTACCCACAGGCACCCTGACGCCAGACACAAGAGTAGCTCCAGGTTCGGGCTTAGGCCCTGCCCCCACACCCCGCCCATAGGTACATGGGTGACGCACCATGTCGCATCATGAGGAGCACAAGAGGGCTTAATCTCCACTGATATCGGAGCATCTGCGACCTAACTCCGCCCCATCTACCATTGGGTGGCTGCTTCCTAGTGGGCAGTACTCCCTATTGCTACCTGCAGATCATTGGTCTAACCTCCTTAATATGCTCAGCCAGCCCTCTGGTATATTGGCAGTGTATGACTTCATTACGTACGAAATGCTTACTGCAATCCCTGCTTCCGTGTCTTTTATCCGCAGTTCTTGTTTCGTTCCTTCTCTGACCTTGGCTTGTTCCTGGACCCCGACCATCTCCGTTCCTGACCACGGCAAGAACTTACGACGATCCACACCTCTCCAACCCCTGACCACGGCAAGTACCTTCGACAATCCGTACCTCTCCAATCCCGGCCCGGGTAACGACGACAAATCTGAACTCCGGACGTGCTCACGCGACTGGAGGTTGGTTTATTCAATTCCCACCTCGGTCTTGTGGTCATGTCCTGTTTGTGGTGAGAACTCCATTACAGAGAGCAGTGGGAGAGTAGTGAGAGACTGGGAGAGTAGTGAGAGCCAGGGAAAGACCTGGAAAGCAGTGAGAGGCTGGGAGAGCAGTGATATGCTGCGTGATCAGTGAGAAAAATGTGAACAGGTGATCTGCGCTCAGAATTCTGTGATTTTAATTATTTATATAGTTGGATAAGCAAATACCAATATCCCAATATAGTGCAAATTATAGTGCATATATACATCAACTGTTGGTGATGGGTGAGTATTAAACCAAATAAAGTGCTGTGTTATTGTGTCAAAAAAAATATATATATACTCTTGAAACCTGTTAACAATCAAGTGATTAAAAGGAGGTTTACTGCTGCTGTGCTCATGGATTGGCTCCACAAACCGTCGTACTAAAGCAAAAAACAAAAAGAGAAAACAGTGCAAAACCTCATAGTTTAGTAAATAAATCATGTATTGATATATATCAGCGGGTAAGTATTACACGTACTGTACATCAATCAATTAAAATATTGGCATGACATGTTAGGGACATGGTACCACATCAGCTACTGCATCCCGTCACGTCTATTCAGGCCAGACAAGGAATCAGACACCTTTTCCCTCAAGCGTCCTGTTGTTTCAATCAGTGCATGTCTCACTGTGTAGAGGAGTACTGCTGCTGCAGATGCGAGCCGAAACAGGCTCTTCACTGGGTCTGGATGTCGGGACTCCGGGAGAGCTCTTATGATGTCATTAAGGCTCCGTCGCGGGTTATGCAAATGTCGCAGATGTGAAATGTCCACATAAAAACACCAATTTTGATGCAATGATGTAAGGATAAGTTCTCAATCCTTTAAGAGCATAGACTCGAATGCACCCTCTTCCTATGCGTTTCGTATAAAAATACTTAGTCAAGGAATCTTTCCCTTTCCCCTTTTACCTTTCCCTTACAGAGTGCGTGCGCCCACGGAGGGCTTTCAAGGTTCCCACGGAGCTTGGCTCCACCCCTCCTCTTGCGACGCGTGGCCACCCTGCGCGGCGCTCAAACGTGATGCGCATGCACCACTCCCTAGCTGCTCGTCTACACTAATATATTCCTCGCCTGTCTCCTGCTTCTCACAGCCTATCCCTGCCTCTGCCTCTGCTCCACCCCCTTCTCTCATTGGACTCCTATATATGCTCAGCTCTGCCACTTCCTCTTTGACTGAGCACAGTTATTGGTAGCCTTGTGTTCCCACGTCTTTGTCTCTGCCTTGTTCTCTCTGTGCTTCTAACCTTGTTGCTGCTTACCTCCCTGTGTACCGACCCGGCTAGACTTTGGACCCTACTCTGGATTATCGACCCCGCTTGCCTCACACCTTCCGACCTTCTCCATCCCTGACCACGGCAAACGGACAATCTGCTTCTCTACTGGCTCCAACCCTTGACCTCGGCACCTCAGGCTCTGACTATTCTCCTGACACCTACCTACGACCTCGGCAAGTATCGACTAACCCACTCTCTCCAACTCAGACCCGGCGATCTTGACTATCCACCCTCCAGACGTGCCTCCGCTGCTGTGGGTGTGCAATTTTATATTTTTCCACACAACAGACGACAGAGAAGCCCAATGCTACATCCAACATGACAGAAATACACAGTAAAATACATATATATTCTCTTGAAAAAGGGTCATTTAGTTTAACCCTTTGGTCAAAGCGTTGTAAGCTTGCGAGTCACGACAAGGCAGACACCCGTTCGCAAGTCCTAACACTACCAAATAAAATACTAATATATCCCTTATCCAGTCTGGATGAAAGTCAAAATAGAGGACTTCCCCTTTAATTGACTCACTCAGTCAGCTGGCGGATTCCTTTACCCTAAATGCAGAGATGCTCAGTATGCTTGCCTGCACTAGGTATACCTCATGCCCAGCATACCGGCTATACTACTATATTCTCTATGCCGCTGATGTACATTCAAAGGAGAGTGATTCTATCAAGACTCAGCAAACGGTCTCAGGGACCTTTATACCGGCAGAGCGGATTTCTATCGGCAGAATTGATTGAGGCATTCACTTACTGGCTCTGCTGAGGTGTGGTGCAGGCAGGAGATTCAATGACTGGTGCACGCTGGTAGATCTGTTCCCACGTCCTGCGTCATCATGCCCATTTTGGCGTGCAGCAGCAGCACCTCCACCAAGCAGATTAAAAAAAATTGCAGGATGCGCCGGCATGAAAAAGCCGCATGTGGCACAGGGGAGTGACGGCTCTAGTTGATCTTGGCATAGGTTATTGTCCTTCCCTTCAAAAGTCTTCTTTAACAAGTAGCACTTTGCTCCATTACTTTATCATAACACATTCATCCCAAGTGGCCTTGCTATTTTGTGAACTGGTGCTCTTCTGACATGCATTTGGCAAAGACACAATCAACTATGTGTTTATATTTACTCAACCCAGAGGGTACACAGCTACTATATATGAGATAGGCTTATTTATTTTTCAGAACATATTTTTTTCATAGATAAAGGACTCAACAAATAGTTCTTCATCAATTGTTTGCTCCTCAATCAGTGTTTATTTATCTAAAACACTGTGCATGCCAAGCGGCATTGTGAGTTTTGGCCTTTTAACTCAAAGGAAGTCGTCTTTTGTGTTTTATTTATTTTACATACAGTAGTTGTACCATTTTCGAATCAAAAGCGACATCAAACGACATAATAAAGAAATAAGGAATGTCTCAATAAGTTATTATACAGTTGTTTCAATTTGCCCATTTTCATAAATTCTATATGTACTGTATATATATATGCCTATTTTGGTAAGTTGACTTCAAGCACCTTTGTAAGGTATCAACAAGAAATGCTTGTGATGGTGAAGAGGTAGCCAGACTCACTAATAAAGGTTAAGCCTGTTTGGTTACCTCTGATCCATGTTTTGGGGTTCAGGAGTGTCAGCTCTTTGACCCAACTGTTGTAAAAGCATTACCTGTAATTATGTGACAATAAATAATTTTTGTGTTTTTACCTTTCATGGGATGCAAGCAAGCAAGACTCACCACTAGGGAGCCCTGCTTCAGCACAGCCCAGAAAGGTAAATGGGGCAAAGGGATGTGAAGTGTCCCTGAAACAGTCAAGGGGTCCCTAGGTTAATAGGTTAATGGGGATACCCAGTAAATGCCCAGGTCACCCAGAACCTGTATAAAGGTTTTGTTTTACTCCAACATCAACAAGGTTGTGAGGGGACTTTTTAAAAGTCCATTCCTAAGTTTATTGTATAGTGTGGGGAATATGACTAGTAAGAAATAACATGCAGCTTTTTATATTTCCCATAAGCAAAAGGCTTAGGAATATTTTTCAAGAGTGAGCCAGTGGACTACCAATTGGGTGCCACTGTGCCTACTCATACTATGGAGATCAAAGCCACAGAGGATGTGTCTAAGGCCGTCAATGGTGACGGCGACACGACGAGTGACGTCAACATTGCCGTCACCACTGGTGAAAGTTATATTTCGCCGGGCGGCGGCGTGTAATTCCGGCAATTTGATTGGTTCAAGGTCCATCACGTGATGCGACAGCCCTTGAAAAATCAAATTTTGCCGGCTACCAGTTTTCGCAACGGCTCCGTCGCTCCGTCGCCGTCGTGCGCACTTTAAGCGAACGCGGTGGCAGCAATGCTTTTGTTTTTGGGCGACGTCGCATCACCGGCACTATAAGCACTACCTAAGGTGTCCAAGACCATTTGGACAGGAGGGAAGGACAAGTATTCACGTCCTGAGATCAATGGATGCCCTTTGCATTTCCATTGATCCCACCAGACTGGCAGGAGCCTGTCACCGCGGGTGGCCTTGAGGGAACCAAGGCCAGAGGTGATAAATTGCCCATGCCCCTTGGTTCATTCAGGTTTTCAGGTGACCCTGTTGTGTCTACCAGCTTGTCTCTGATTGGCGGCAGAGAAATTTCTCACACTTTGGATTGGGCTATAGTATTTTTTGAATGAAAGTCAGATGTACTGTATTATAACCCCTTGCGCCCATTTGATAGTGTTTTCCGGTGTTCTCCAAGGTCTCTCAAAGTTCTCTCAAAGTTTTCTAAGATTCTAAGCACCAAATGAATTCCAGCCCTTTGGAGAGAGAGGGGAGCTGTGGTGTTTGGAACTGCAGGTTGATTTCAATTTCAAGAGCTTTTAGGGTAAGCTTTGGATTGATAAGCCCCTACACCTAGGAAAGTATAGTCTTCAACCCCAATTCCCAAGTAAGTGTGTCTTTTTGCTGTAGTTCGTGTAACATTGTGTGTTTGCCTTTTCCTGTAAATAAATTTACAATTTATATCATTAACTTGTTTTGATCAATGCATGATCCTGGTAAAAAGGTGTTAATGGCTTGGTCTCCCGTGACAGGGTATATTTACTGGTGTCAGCGAGTGGGATCATTGAGCTTTATGTTTTAAAATCCTGAGGGGTCTTCTAACATAGGGGTGTGACGTGAAGGGGTACCCAGGCCAGTAAATAAAGATATTATGCCTGGCTGGGTGCCCCTGAGTCATATTGTAAATGTGACGTGTTAGCTCTGCAGCCCACTGCTGGCTGCAAGCCTGTAAATGTGTTAGAATTGTCTGTGTGTCCAGCTAAGCATAAGAATACCACACCATTATACCAAGGTACATTGTATGAGTGTGGTCACGGTTATGGATTAGTTCCGAGTATTGCAACAATGTTTCCCTGCCAAACCGCAAAGAGGAAAAAAGGTTTTTAACTTTAGCCACTTTTTCACACAGCATAGAAGTAGGGAGCTAACTTAGGTTAGGAGTATGCAAGCGCTATGAAATTTGGTGTGAGTGCTGCGGGGTACAAACAGTAAAGCCGTTATGTTTTCCTTAATATTAACTTTTATACAAAGTCATGATTGAAAGTTCCTCTCTTTTTAGCGCATTAAAGTTATGAGAGTAAAGACATTAACATTCAGACAGGCGGGGCAGCGGATACATTGGAGATTCACAAGTAGAGAATATGACCGGCACTTATGGGGTGTGAATCATGCATACCTTAAGTGCAGACTTCTGAAACACCCTGCTGATGCGTCACCAGGCTGTCAGCAGAAGTCCAGACTTAACATAGACAGTGACAGATCACAGTGTTACTTTAGGAGGAGTTATTATAAACAGTTTGCCCAGCAGATGTCCAGATGTCCGGACAGAGGTAGACATTCCACTGCCGGAAAAGGGGGCTTGGTTAGGTATGCTAAGCAGCTCAGGTGTGATGTTAGCGCATGACCCTTGGCATACCATGAAGCCCCTTACCTGGCTGCATGAATTGTTT
This sequence comes from Ascaphus truei, assembly GCA_036426205.1. Lineage (NCBI taxonomy): Eukaryota > Metazoa > Chordata > Amphibia > Anura > Ascaphidae > Ascaphus > Ascaphus truei. The sequence continues at coordinate 6,183 of WSYH01015682.1, read as the reverse complement.
TCAACGCTGCCATATGGTGGGGGTTTGATTCCCACACCGAGATTGGCTGCACATAGTACAGATAGGCTTGAATAGTTTTAAAAGTCCGTGCAGTCAGTGGGTACAGGAGATTCATCTAAGATACATCGTTTCAAGAGTTCGTTAGAACTGAGAATTTGCGAACGAATCCTGCAAGGGCAGAACGAAAAGATTACTTTCGGCGGAGGAACAGGGGTCGTATGCGGTGCCCCTAGCCCAAGACTGTCTCATGGCTCTATTTGCGCACAAACCCCGCTCCTGGTAATTGGTGCCTGGAAACTTTATTTTTGTGAAGATCGTTCCATGGACATTTAATTTCGTTTTGCCCTGTTCCAGTAAGTGTTTATTTGTGTTATTTTGTAAATCAAGCTGTGTGCGTTTCTCATGTAAATAAATCACAATTTATTTTATTTCACGCTTTGTTCAATCAAATGGACCAGTAATTAAGGTGTTAAAAGCATTGATCTCCCATGACAGGCTTTTTTTCTGGGGGCATTGGTGGGATCTGGTTGAACCTATGATATAGTATCTTGCGGGGTACTATAGCATAGTGGGAGACTCAAAGCTGCGAGCACCTGCAGCTGCAACTACAGTGATTACACTTCAGCCCAGGATACAGGAGATGATTCCAGTTCTGGGGGAAGATGGACATGGGGAGGGAGAGGATGCTCACAGGGATATTGGTGAAGCACTGGGTTTAGAGGCTGTGTGGGGCATTGTGCCTGTAGTTCCAATTGTCCCTGCACTTGCAGGACCCCCTAACTCTGGACTAATAGCACTTCTTGCCTCATGGGGGGAAAAACCTACAACTGAGGAGAGAATTTGCATGCTGGCAGCTATTCACCGACAAGTAACCCCTCACTCGGTCTTCGGAGAGCAGGCTGTTCCACAAGTTAATCACCACAGCTTCAATAAGTTTGTCTGTGGCACTGACAAATGGATGGATTTCTATCTGACTTTGAGACCCAGTGTCGGAGCTACAGAGTGCCAAAACGGACTGGGTGCTGTGAATGCACCCCTGCTGTCGGGCATGGCAAAGAAAACCCTGCAGTCTATCCCATGAGACAATCGGATGATTATGAGCATGTGAAGGCTTTGCTCCTGTTGCGGTATGCCCTCACCCCAGAAGCGTACAGAGGCAAGTTCAGGACAGAGAAACGCCATCCTCAGAAGTCATATGTGAACTATGGTGCCCGCATGGCATGCCAGGGTACTCAGTGGGTGGAGGATTGTGGTGCTACAAAGTACCATACATTACTGGACTTGATGTTTCAGGAACAGTTACTGCAACAGTGTCCCTCAGACGTGAGGGCATGGGTCCTTGACCGTAAACCTAAGACCCATTTGGAAGCTGCCAGGATGGCTGATGAGTACTTACTGTATGCAGTCGTGCCCAGATGGATGAGAAAGGTGCTCCTATGCCAGCCAGGGGGCCCAAGCAAACTCCTCAGTGGTTGCACAAACCTGCAGCAGCAGCCAGCAGCAGTTCTAGGCCAGCAGACTTCAAGCAGTGGGGAGTTGCTACCTTTGCAATAAAGTCGGTCACATCAGACCCGACTGTTCGTTCCGTGGACATTTTATTTAGTTTTGCCCCGTTCCAGTAAGTGTTTATTCGTGGTATTTTGTAAATCAAGCTGTGTGAGTTTCTCGTGTAAATAAATCACAATTTATTTTATCTCACGCTTTGTTCAATCAAAGGATCCGGTAATTAAGGTGTTAAAAGCATTGGTCGACCGTGACAAGGGGCTATGCACTAAGCAGTGATAAGTCGTTTTAAGAGCGCAAAGTGGCTTTTAAGGCCGATACAACCTGCTGCACCATTCAATAAGCAGTGATAACAGTGCTTTATCAGCCTTAAAAGGCATTTTTTCTGGCCTGCAAGCAAAACCCGTCCGATAAGGCAAAAAAAGGCAAACACACCGATTTTTGCCAGTCCGCAGGATTCACTAAACAGCGCTAAGTCAATTGTGCTATAAAAACCCGACAGAAAAACGTGTCAGCTAAAGGCAGGTGCAAAAGGAGCTGGACTTAGAAAAAAAATCTTTGTTTACCTTTTTTCAGGCACACCATCCATTCAGCAGGCTGGCGGGTATCCCCGGCTGATCCCCGCAGGGGTCCCCGGGTGATCCCCGCAGGAGTCCGGGGATTCCCATGGGCCAGCGATACCAATGGTGTGCCCCCAAAAAATAAACAATACTTTAAAAAAAATACACCCCCCTTGCCTCCCCCCCCACCCCCTAACACATACAGTACAATATTGGGCAAAATTACTATTATCCACATATGGATAATAGTGCATTTGCCCATTTTAAATACACTAATCAGCATAAATAAAGTAAATAAATCTTGCACTCACCCCTGCCAGGCTGCCACGATAAAGGTGTCCTCATCCTCATCCCGTCCATGCCCTACTGTGCTGCAAACAATACAGAAGAATAAAAAGCGACAATCTAATGTCCCCTAGACCATTAATCACCTTAGCGGTTAGTAACCACTAGAGTAATTAAGGGGTTAACCCACCCTCCCCCACTACCCACCCGGGAGGCCTAAACACCCATCCTTGAGGACAATACCCCCTTCACCATCCATTGCTACCCACAATAAAAACAATACACATAACAGCCCCACTACACACCTCCTAGGCCCCACAATAAACATTACCATATTTAATAAACAGTACACCACCCACCCACCCCCTGTGCCCCCCCCCCATAAAATCATGATTTATTATTTTACACACAGGGTTAATACCCCAGGACAAAAGGGGTCCCCGGTGGACCTAATGGGTGTCCACAGGCCCCCCAGTGCACCCCTTTAATGCCCACGGGTGCCTTGGGGCCTCCGGGATGTCCCCGCTAGGTGCCGTGTGCCTCCAGATGGTCCGCGTGGGTTGCTGCAAGCCCCAATGGGGTTCACGGGTGGTCCCTGCGGGTGTCTGGTGGTCCCCGGGTCATCCCCAAAGGTGTCTGGGGGCTCTTGTAAGTTTCCACGGGGGTCTGGGGGCCCTCAAGCTGGTTCCCAGGGGGGGCCAGGGGATCTCGGTTGGTCTCTGCGGGTCTGTGTGGCCCCCGGTTCTTCCCCGCAGGTGTCCCCCGTGGGACCACAGGTGGTACCTTTGGGCATCTAGGGGTCCTCGGGTGGTACCCGTGGGCATCCGGGGGTCATCAGGTGGTCTCCATTGGTCCCCGCAGGCCTGCAGTACCAATCCTGTATGTAAAAAATAAACATGTCATACATTTAAATCAATACACCCACTCCCCACCAAACACTTACTTTACAGTAATGGGCAAAATAACTATTATCCAGATATGGTAATAGATTATTTGCCCATTATTAAACACAGCCAGCATAAATAAAGTAAATAAACCTATTCTACTTACCCCATGCAATATGATGGGTGTCCCCATCAGGATCCTGGAAGGTCTCTGTCCACCGTTGCCAGAAAAATACATTGCAAATACATTCTAATGTCCCCTAGCCCCTTAATCCCCTTAGTTGTTAATAACCACGAAAGTAATTAAGGGGTTAACTCACTCGCCTCAATACCCACCCAGGAGACCTAACCGCCCTCCTCAAGCAACTACCCCCACCATTCACCCATTCAGTTGTACAGTGGCTTCATCATACCCATATAATATGGCCACACAGATACCCAACAAGCTCTGAGAAAACCCTACCATTCCCTCATAATCAAAAGTCAAAATAGTCAAAAGGAGTGCTAGTGGGCATGGCTAAATGTATACAACAAAAAACAGACAAAGATGCCCAAAGCTACTTCCAATGTGACAAAAATTCACAGTGCAATACCTACATATTCTCTTGAAAAAAGGGTCATTTAGTTTAACCCTTTGGCCAAAGCATCTTAAGCCTGCTGCCACTTTCAAGGCATGACCGTAGCAGGTCCTAACACTCCCTGGGTTAAAATTCTTATTAACCTGTATAATTACAGGAAGAATAATCACATTGGATCTATCGTAACCTGGCAAAATGAACCTGACCTGCCAACTTGGAAAGTGGTGAGAGGCAAGCTTAAACCTTGGGGGGAGGGGGGGGGGGGAACCACTACCCTCCCAAAAGCAACAGAGACCAGCTGCAAAAGGTTAATAAACACACAGATACCCAACAAGCTCTGAGAAACCCCTACCATTACCACATAATATATATATGTATATAAGTGTCAAAAGGAGTGCTAGTATGCATATAATATGGACATGATTAACCAATATACAAAGAAATGGGTAAGGATTACCAAAACAGGCCAAAATAAAAACATCACATAGCTAAAGAAAACACAGCACATTGCAAAATCAAATACAGCACATATAAAAATTAAACACAGCACATCTCAAAATAAAACACATCTTAAAATCAAATACAACGCATAGCCAATTAAATATATAACAAATGCAAAGCAAACAATTGAATGGCATAGTGGGCACATGATGCAAACAATCTGTGCATTTTGTAACACTATGCCAGTCAATGCGAAACCTAAGAGAAACAATTATAAACAAGATCCAATGCCATCCAAACAATAAGAAGATAAAAACAAATCAAGAAGTAAACATAAATAAATGAACAACAATCCATTAATCCAATGCAAAATAAATTACACAATTCACAATTAAAACACAAAAACCAAACCATTAGGAAATAAATGAAAGCTCAAACACTGCATGATCACGAACCAATCCATGACCAAGAACCAGGTAAAAAAAAAAATCCCAAGTCTTTATCTTCTTTCTTTTTCTTCTTCTGTAAATTTATAATACTATTCGTCAGTCTTCTGGGGTCTTCGGGGTCTTCACCTGTCTCTTCTCCTTCATCTGTATCTTCTTCCGGCACGCCCTTGCCCTCTTCTTGCTGGAAAAAGTCCTCCCTCCTCGGCACCTTGCTCTAAAATGAGGCAAAATAGGTTTTAATAGGCCTATGACGTCACATTTCCATCAAAGGGTTCCCACGGCCCTGATTTGGCAGTGAAACCATGTGATTTTGTTATTGTGGTAACGTCATGTAAAGGAAATGAAGCCAGCCAATCAGAATGGCTGTGCTTCCTTTCCCTTTAACATGATGTCATCAAAAGCAAGATGGCTGCCGTCACGTACTTGAGCCAATCAGATTGTTGGACCCCTGCCGGAATTAAATCCCCCGGTCACGTGACGCGGGACCTATAAAAGTACAAAGAATACCGGCACCCCATAACGGGGCTTGTATCTCATGAAGTAGGGGGTCCCCGTGGCTGAAACCAATGCGGTTCAGCTCAGGAAACCACCTGCCTTTGTACACTAGTATTAAAATTTATGTGTATACAGTACGATTGCCTGTAAGAGCCGTGCATGGAGACGCAGCGTTTCCACGCAGTTGTTAGAAGCGGCTTTTTTTCTATCACCTATCGCGCTGTAGAACTTTAAAGGGGTCATACACTAAGCTCCGATAAGTCACTTTATGAGTGCAAAGTGCTCTTAGAACGTGATTTTGCACTCAACCCGATGCACTAAGCAACGCAAACAGGCACTTTGCGCTCTAAAACTGACTTTTTTCAGGATTTTTTTCTAAGTCCAACTTTGCTCGATCGTAACCCTGTTTGCGTTAAATTCTGCCCTTAAGCGGGATGCACTAAGCAAAGCAACCTTAGCGTACGCGAAAGTTGCGTTGATCAGAATACGTCAGGTCAGAGTAGACGCAAAAAAAGCTGGACTTAGAAAAAATTATTGCTTTTCATTTTTGCATGCGCAACACCCATACAAGAGGCCGGTGGGTGTCCCCGGCTGACCCCGCGGGGGTCCCCGAGGGAGCCCGGGGGTCGCACGGGTGTCCCCGGCTGACCCCACAGGGGTCTGGGGGTCCCCGGCTCACCAAGCGGGGGTCCCCCGCTGTTCCAATGTTGCACCTCCAAAAATAATAAACAATATTTATAACTAAATACACACCCCTAACACATACCATACAGTAATGGGCAAAATTACTATTATCCACATATGGATAATATTGCATTTGCCCATTTTAAATACATATAAATTACAATAAATACAGTAAAAACACATTTACATTGTATACATGATGCATACAATTGTAAGGAATCCGCTCCTCGGTTTAATGTTTGCCTTAACTTGCAGACCTGTGCAGTCCTGGAACACTTTCCCGGATATTTACTGCAGCCTGGAT